>JAVJIF010023125.1:0-66240 GCA_038442645.1 Agave tequilana
ATAGCCTCGGTTTGGCCTTGCTCTTGCAAGAGCCATTGAAGGCTCATGATGATGGATCTAACACTCTAACTCCTAACGACTAACAAGCTAACATTACTTTACTCCATGCTTACTTTTCTATAGTATTGATGGTTTAAGTGTAGCTTTGCACTTGTTTGATGAGTGGGTTGTGATGAGTTACATATGGGTCATGCTTTGAATCGCTCTTGAAACCAAGGACTAGTGATGGCCAATGATACATGTGAGGCAACTATCACTAGAGGTAGCATATTAGTGGAGTCATTAGTAGTTAGTGCATGAGTTTTCTTTCTTTTTCACTTTGTTTAGAAACATTCCAAAAAACCACAAAACATATTTTTTCTTGTTCTCACTCTTTGTGTTTCCCGTACTTCTCTTTTCATTCTTTTCTACTTTTCTTTTTATTCTTTAAAACTTTGAAGAATCTTAACAAACACGTGAATCAACGGTAAAGCTTCTATCGCCTCCCATCCTTGTGGATTCGACTCGTTTTAGCCTCTATGGCTAACGGTAAGTATCGAGGAAGCCAAAGCACACACACTTTAAAACTTCACTTCAAAACATATACTTTTTGTGCGCGGTTTTTCCCTCGATCAAATTTTTGGCGCCGTTGCCGGGGATGGAAACGGTTTGATTTCCAAGTTTGTTAACTTTTCTTCTTTTTTTTTTTTGGTGTGCACAGGTTAAATTTTAGCATTGCAGAAGTCCACACTTGTTCAAGTGTGGTCAGGTTATTATTGTACATTCATATACTCTGCTGCTAAATTTTTTTTATTATTACCTGTATACTATAAATAATTGTAAGAACTAAAATACAGAAATTGGATGCTTTAAAAACGGTTTAGACATTTGCATCTAGGCATGTGTCACTTTTTTATTCCAAATACTGTATTTATTCTTATGTTGTTGTGATACTGATAGGAGGTGTTACATATTACATTGCATATAGTTAGGACAACATTTCAGTGATTTACTCGCTTTTTTGTGTTCATCTTATCTATATTGCACACTTGCACTAATTTAACTTAAGGGCAAAACCCAATACAACATAAGGTGGGAAGTTATTACCCTCCCTTAGCCCAAAAATCACCTTCCCACACACAACCCAAGCCTAATAAAAATTGCTAGACGTTGGCCCCTAGAGACATCTCGGACTCATTTAGAAGATGACATAAGGAGAAATTGTTAGAAGTTGACTCTGTCAAATCGGTGTTTAAGGTTGAGGATTGAGAGGCGAAACCTCGAAGAACAGTGGTTTGACATAATTAGGCCCGTTGCTCCGCACGGATACCTCCCACTGATCTTGCCCCTACCTGGCCGATTAACTCGTGGTCAGCGTCCGATAATATACCCCCCGTGGACAGTCTAACCAGTTAGGAGTCGTCTAAGTCTAAGTCATCCTAGCATAGGCTTGTTTTCTTTTTCTTTATTTGTTGTTTGTTTGTTTGTTTAATTTTTCTTGTGAAATGGATTTAACACAATAATTCTTTCAATCATAATATGAATCCATATTTCACTCCGACCTCATTTGACTCGGATAACTCTGACTCGGCTATGTACAACATGAACCAACCATATATGCCGAGTTTGGATTATCCGACTCAATATGACCCATATCCTCAATTCGATAACCAAGATTTCAAATAATTTCTATTCTTCACAGAGTCAATGGGGATTCAACTCTCCTGAGTCAAACTTTCAACCGTCATGTCCACAATTTTCACAAAATTCATTCCCAATTTTGGTTCATATATTCCTTTCCTATTCCACCACCGAAGAAAATCTGATTTGAAAGGAGTATAGAACAGTCCCTACAACAAATGCAAAATTTGCTCTAATTCATAATCCTTCACTCATCAAAACTCCCACATTCTCCTTTTCTAGAGCATCCAATTGAAGACGAATCTGAGCTAGAAAAGCGTTTGGAAGTCCTTGTGATAGAATGCAAAACATGTTGGACTCCTCATCTCAACCAAATTTTCAAGAGTCCTACTCATCTTTCCAGTCTCACCTATTCAAAATGAACAACCATCAATACTGAACTTGAGTATGGAACCCTTATGTGAGTCGAGCAGCAATCGCAAAATCCGATGGACTCATAATTTCACCATAATTTTTCAAAATCGACTTCCATACTCATATTTTCAAGAAGACTCAATTGCCACGAGTATGGAAGACATGATTCCAAATCCAAATTCTGTTACCCAGCCTATCAGTAGTTAGACTTACTTGTGAGCGAATTGATCAATGAGAGCGAGGAAAGTCTTCCTTATCAACTTTGATCGATCCCTATATCCCTAGCTCTACTGATTGGACCCAAGAATCATGTCATTTTGAAAATTCAGCTTCAATTTCATCATACCAACCTGAACTTGCCCAAACTTTTGAGAACCACCTTGACATTTAGCCAAGGTATCCTTTTTCTCGAATTGAACTTGATCTTGAATGTGATCCTGAACCTCATATTAGTAATTCCATTTCACTTTTGATTCAATAATGACTCCAGTATCTTTACCAAATTTTTCTCTATTCCGGAGTCAACATTGAATCCTGCACCAGTACACGTGAAATGGAATCACCAATCTCTCATGATCACACTTCATTCAAGGGAAGTGTTGAACATCAATTCTTTAGTTTGGACCCTATTTTTGAACCATTTTGACTCTCATTGTTGACTCTCAACTTGATCTGAGTCAACTTCCCGAGTTGGTATCAGTTTTTGTTCCTATTCCATTTGAGTCCAAATCAATCATCTCTCAATATCACCCTTCATTGTTGGGCAAGAATGTTGAAGAAAATGCCTCAGTAATTATTTTTAAAATTAGAAATTAGATGGGGAAAATTTTTAAATAAGACCATTCATTCCATCATTTTTTAATGGGTCATATCAGAGGGTCATTGTTGGTTCCTGCAAGATCCACGCTTATTTGATTGGGTCGCAACGCTTGACCCAATCAGACCACTACCGGAGCCACCCCGTTGAGGTAATCTCCTTCCCTTTCCATTTGTTTCATGTATTTACACATTCACGATGCATGAGGACCATGCATGAGATAAGTGTGGGGGGAGGGTTTACTAACATAGTTAGTTTTATATTCTTTCTTTTACACTTCTTTTTACTTTAAAAAAATCTTTTATATAAAAACTTTTCTTTGCTTTTTACAAAACTTTTGAAACAAGAGAAATAGTTTTTGATTTATTTTAAGAAAATTAAGATTATCTTAGGAATTAGGAAGACCTAAAATTATGAATTTTAAACCGAGTCAAAATAAAGATCTTGTTTAAATTTTAGGGTAGAAAGTAAAATGAAAAGATAATTTGATCTTGAATTTTTGCCTTAGATTTATGCACTCCATACTTACACAATTTTGGGATTGAAATAAAGACTTAGAATGCCATAAAAATATATTTTAAAAAAAAATTATGATAATAAAAGCCACTTATTGAAGTTGGGTAATTATACCTCAGGAAGCATGATTATTCACACCTAAAACGGTGGACAAAAATAAAATAATCCCCTTTAGTTTTGTGGCCTTATTTACTAGAGTCCTTAACTCCGAGGGATGTTTTCTCATCTGGTGCCCTAAGACCATCTGGTTTGGGAGTCACCGGTTAAAGGCTCACTACCCGGGTAAATAAGAAAGCCTAGAAAACTAAGGGAAGAAAAAAAAGAAAAATATATATATAATATAAATAAATGGCATGAAAGTTACAGTCGATATCCCAAAAACCTTCACTGTTGACAAAGTGCATATTTTTCTAAGGGTTTTATGAAAGATCAAAGAGTCAATTCAATTTAAATTCTTACATTCAATTTATAACAAGATTTTTGTATTTTGACTTAGTTTAAGAAAGAACAATTTCTGGTAACCTCTGACCTTGGATCACTTATATTTTCACAAAAATACTTCAACACTTTTCTCTATTTCAAAATGTGTTTTCAAAATACTAACATTTGATTTCTTTCTTTATGGATTTTGTGGGTGTAATCCGCTGAAAACCCTCAGGAGACAAAACTCCTCTCTAGGGAAACTTAGAGGGTTAATGGCTTGTTGCACATGCTCAGTGCAATCGCGTCACCTGCGAAAGTGGTGTAATAATTCTTAGTTTTTTGTTTTGCTTGGGACGAGCAAAAGAAAAGTGTGGGGGTGTGATTAGTCTCTAATTTGCATAATTTGTATCACATCTTCACATTAATTTCATATTAAATTCTGCTAATAAAGCTTTGCTTACTTGATTCTAGGTCCATGGTGTGCAATGAAAAGAAGACCCTAAATCACCATTTAATTGGTGATTAAAGGCCTACATGAATAGCCATTGACCTAGACGAGCTGATTCGTCAAAGCCAGGGGCTGCAAAATCAAAACCGGGCACAGGGCCTGACAGGGACAGAGGGACCGCGCGCGGCCCCAGTATGGCCGCGGTCCCGGCCGCGTTTTGGGCCAGGGCCTGTCCCCTAGCCCCTCTCTTCCCTGGTGGCTATAAATACCCCCTTGGGGTTTCTGAGAGAATATATACAGAGTTTTAGGGTAGTTTTCGTTTCATGTTGTAGTTTAGTTTAGGTTAGGTTAGTTCTTCTTCTTCCTCCTTATAGTTCCATTTTGTTTAGATCGCGTAATAGGGAGAGAGAGTGGTACATGCTTGGAATGCAAGAGTGCTTGTAATAGAAGGTGACAATCTATGAAAGGTGCTCTCTTTACCTCTCTATGTTTTCTTCTCTCTAATCTCTTTTACAAGTTTAGCTAATCTTTTCTCTCATGGCAACTAACTACTAACCACCAACTAGTCTAACTTCTTTTATGATAATCCACATGAATCTAATAGCCTCGTTTTGGCCTTACTCTTGCAAGAGCCATTGATGGCTCATGATGACGGATCTAACACTCTAACTTCCTAATCACTAACAAGCTAACATTACTTTACTCCATACTTACTTTTCTGTAGTATTGATGGTTTAAGTGTAGCTTGCACTTGTTTGATGAGTTGGGTTGTGATGAGTTACATATGGGTCATGCTTTGAATCGCTCTTGAACTAAGGACTAGTGATGGTCAATGATACATGTGAGGCAACTATCACTAAGAGGTTAGCATGTTAGTGGAGTCATTAGTAGTTAGTGTTGGCCCAAAGGCCCATCACTCTAGTTTTGATTATGATCAACTCATGTAGTTATAGTACTAATGATCTTGTGTTTAATTAGTGACAGATTCATGATCTAGATCTTAGTAGGTGTGTAGCTTCAACAAAGAATTTAAAGTCAAGTTTTGGAGCTAGCACGGTGTGATCCAAAGAGCTTTGGATCGTGTTTGGACCAAGTCAAGAAGATAAGAAGACTTCAAGTGAAGACTTCAAGAAGATGAAAACTTGTGTCTAGGTTTGTTTTTATAAGATTTTGTTTTTAGTTAAAATTTAAAGGATAGAATAGTTGGTGGATTGCTCAAGTATCTTATACACACACACTCTTGATTTAGTTTATGTTTTTCATAAAAGAAATTTCAGTTTAGAAAAAGGCTTTTTATTTTGGAAAAATACCAGTTTAGTTTTTGGTATTCCAAGTATTATGTTTTAACCAAAATCATATTTAGAGCTTAATGTCAAAAACATAGATATTTCAACATGTTTGTGTAGTGGATCATATCCATACACTCTATGCTTAAAATGAGTTTAGAATATCTTGTTTTTGTATTTGGAGAAGTTTTGAAAAAACCAATTTTGGAAATATATAGTTTTCAGTTTTTAGCCAAAATTTCCTAGTTACAAAAATAGTCCAAATTATTTGTAACATGCCTTGATTTTTTGCAAGCATGTTTGTTTATCAAAGTATATTGGTAAAACTATTTTTGTAGATTTTTAGTAGTTTTATGGGATTTTAATTGAGCCAAAATGACCAAGTTTTCTTTCCCTAAAATCCCTGACCTGGCTTCAGCCGGTCGACCGGGACGGTCGACCGACGTGCACAGACGTGCACGCCTTTGTGCACTGGAGGGCCGGTCGACCGACCCGGTCGACCGCCAGAGAGCTTCTGCTCTCTGGAAAACCCGGTCGACCGACAGAAAATCTGTTCTCTGTTCCAGAGGCTCGGTCGACCGGGCCGGTCGACCGAAGCCCCAATGGTCAGATTTCTGACCGTTGGCGGTCGACCGGGCGGTCGACCGACAGCTCTGTCAGACCCCCAACGGCTAGTTTTTTCTAGCTCTATAAAAAGGAGCTTTTGGGGGGTGTTTTCTACAAGATTTGAGGAGAGTTTTTTTGCCAGTTTTTCCTACCCTTACAAGAAGTTTTTCTCCACAAATTTGAGAGCAAATATTTTCAATCAAAAGGAAAGTTTTATCAAGAGTGTTTAAAGTGATTTCTTGAGTTTTCCTCCACCATTTCCATCATAGTCTTCTCACACAAACACTTGAGCTATCCATTGATTATTCATTCTATAGGAGTGTTATTGTGAGAGTTTTTATTGGTGATCAAAGTGTTTAGATCACCAAGAGAACTTTCTTGTACTTTGAGGAGGCGGACGTGTGTGTCCGCGTTGTTTCGAGTTCGTGTGCGAACTTGGTGTTTAAGGTGCGGCCTCGGCGAGCTTGTGGGCTTGCGGTGTGTACGGGACTAGAGAGTCCAAGAGTTCTAGTGGGAACTCCTTGTAGGTGTTGCGACACCGAGTGATCCGGTGGGATCGATTATAGTGGAAATCTTTCATGGTGATGAAGGCGGGGATGTAGAGCAAGTGTGCTCGAACCTCGAAACAAATCCCTTGAGTTTGCGATTGCTCACTCTCTCTCTCTTTGTCTCTTGTTTTATCTCGCATGCTTATATTGTGTTCATCTTTACATGCTTGATATACATATTGTGCTTAATTGATATATGCTTGGGGATTGTTTGCTAACACTTGTTTTCAACCAAGAGAGCCATGCGGCACCTCAACTCTTATTTAGAGGAATCTAGAGGAGTTAGTCCAGAGCCCTTCACGGGGAATTCGGCTACACTCTTGTGTTATACGTGGTGTTTAGTTTAAATAGTTTGTTTAGGTCATAATAGTTTTTTAATTCCGCATTTAGTGACCATTAGATTAGCCATCACCTATTCACCCCCCCTCTAGCTGATTTTACAATTGGTATCAGAGCTTGGTACTCTGATTTGGGTCTTACAACCTAGAGTTAAAGATCCTCATTTTTAGGCTAATCACATATTTTGTACACACACTATGGATTTCATGTCACCACCCATTTTTGACATTCTTAACATCCAAATTTGGAAGGTTAAGATGTCTTTGTACCTCAAAGCCTTAGAATTTCATGTTTATCTTGCCATCACCAATAATGCATATTGTTTAAATGGTAAGAATCTTGAGGCTAATGCAAAAGCCCTTAATGCTTTAAAGAGTACCCTAAATGATGATTATTTATCTAGAGTTTCTAATGTTGATTCGGCTTTTGTAGCATGGAACATCATCACATCCCTTGGCGAAAAGGATCTATATTATGCCGGGAGCGATTCGGACGTTGGAAGCGACACCTCCAACTTGTGCTATATGGTCCAAGGGGATAACCCCCTTGAGGTAACTACCGAATCCGAGGTAGATGAAGATAACATGTCATATGATGAGCTTACCACTTTTTGTCAACTCCTACTTGAGAAATATGACATGATTAAAAAGGAAAATAAAAATTTGAAAAAGAAATTTGAGTGCATGCATATAGAAAATGATTCTTTTAAAATAATATTGTATGTTTAGAAAAAGAAAATGAAATTTTGAAAATGAGAATATTTCCTTGATGTCTAAATTAAATGATCTTTGTGAGGGAAACACTATTTTGAAAAATAAAGTTATTTTGGTGGAAAAACAAAAAGAAGTTGCTTTTCAAGAAAATATCTCTTTAAAAAGAAAATGATTGAAAAGAAAAGGTTAATGTTTCTAAAAAGAAAAAGACTATTGATCATACTTTACATGCCACTACCTCCATTGATCAAAATGAAGTTAAATTTTTGAAAAATAAAATGGATTGTTTGAGCTCAACTTTGAGCTCTTGTGCATTTAATCATTCTAGATTGGAATTTTTGTTTCAAAAGAAACAAGTTTCACATATCCATGCACATCATCATCATGCATTTGCTTATGTTGCACGCCATGATCATACACACATTCATAAACATCCTAAGGTGTACAAATGTACACATTGTGGCCGCAAAGGCCATTTAGCAAAGTTTTGTTTCGATAAGATGCATCATATTAATTTTGCTAAAAATAAAAATGTTTGGGTTCCATTTGATGCTAACCCCCGTAGACCCAAAAGAAAATGGGTACCAAAAACCCCACCTTGTGTTTTTGATGTAGGTGAGGGCTCTCACACGACGTGAGAGGGATGGTGCCTTGGTGGTGGGTGCACATGGACATGATGGACTTATTTTTGATGCACCGCTATCAAGGAGTTTTGGTGGGACAACCACCATGTTTTGGAGATTTGGAGTAGTTCCTTGGTTTGGTAACTATTTCTAAACTCCTAATTTATTTACATGCATTTCATATGTAACATCATTTAGCATGTTCATGTTTTAATTGTTTTTGTGCTTCATGTGGTAAATACTAGTTTAAATGTAGTTTTTTTATCAAAACTTGTATTATACATGTACAAATAGTGAGCAACAAATTGATTTATATATGTTTGCACTTCATGCTCATTTGTACCCACTATATGCACATGTATAGACTAGTTTTGAAGATTCTCTCATTTATACTTGTTTTACCTATTTTTATGTTTTTACTTCATGTATATGCAATTTTTATTCAAATCTAATAAATATACATGTATACCCGTGAGTCTCTTGCCTTCATGCAAACACGTTTAATGGACTCTTTTTATGTTTGGGATATGTATGCATATTGTTAGGATTGGATAAATCATACATATACCATGAAGTTTATTGTTTAATGAAAAATGAATTTTCATGTTTTGTTTGATAAAATAAGACTTATGATCATTTGAGCTTCATTGATTAATTTTATGAAAATGCTAATTACATGATTCTTGAACACTCACACTTTATTTTTTTGTCATGACCTTGGTTCATGAACATATTTTTGAGATTTATAGTCTTTGAGTGTCATCTCTTGTGTATTTGGTATGACTCATGAAAAATATATGTTTTGATTTCATGTTTTGAAGGATCATTAACTAGTTTTTTCAAAAATTATCTTTAACTAGTTAATTATTCTTCATTTGGTAGTGATTTTCTATGCTAAACTTTTTTCAAACCCTTATTTTTTGAAAATCCCTTCCAACCTTAATGGGCGGATGGCTGGGCGTGTATGCCTTGTGAGCCTAATTGAAAAATCTTTTACCTTGTGCATATAAAGGGTGGTAGGTTATGAGCTATATACTTGATTTACATTGTTATTTTCAATTGGTTTGTCAATTGATATTCTTTTGTATATACTCATATTTTGTTTTCTATATATGTATGCTCTAATTTTCAATTGGTATTATCATTCCCATACATATATATGATTTTTGTGTGCTTGATTTACAATTGATATACATCTTTAAAGCACATAGTAAGTTTATGCTAAGCTTGATTCAAAACTTTATTTTCAATTGGTATCAATATGATTTACATATTTGAAAAATTAAAAATTTGTAATGTTTATTTACATTTTGTAATCTTAAAATTTGGTTGTTTACAAGTGATACCTTAAAAATGTTTTGATTTGTATTTCCTATATGCAAGGAGAGCTTAACATCTCTTCTACATATAGATTCATGATGAGTGTATCGTGTATTGAGGAGCTTGACAACTCTTCTTTATGTGATACACGTGTGTAGGGGGAGCTTCACATCTCCTCTTATGCATTGCATATTATACGTTATGTGAATTAGGGCTTGTCATCCCTCTTTCATGTAATGTATATATGTAGGAAAATTACTTTACCGTCTTCCTCTTCATGAATGTATATCGCATATAAATTTTTATTGATATGTCACCCCCTTTATTGATTCTTTGTTTCGGACAAAAAAGGGGGAGAAAAATTTGATGTTTTGTTTTTACTTTAACCCCCTTGTTGATGATTGACAAAAAGGGGGAGAAGTATTTTAGTATATATGTTTATGCGTATATGTTTTGTTTTACAAATAGAAGAAAAAGAATTCGATTTGTTTTATGCTTGTTAGCATGTTTATCTCCATATATTTGCATACATGTTTATGTGCTTCATTTCCATATCTTATGTTTTATTTGTTATGCATGAGTTAAGGGGGAGCTTCTTTGAAGCTTTACTTTAATCCATGCATATATAACTTCATGAGTTTTGTCATCATCAAAAAGGGGAGATTGTTGGCCCAAAGGCCCATCACTCTAGTTTTGATGATGATCAACTCATGTAGTTATAGTACTAATGATCTTGTGTTTAATTAGTGGCAGATTCATGATCAAGATCTTAGTAGGTGTGTAGTTTCAACAAAGGATTTAAAGTCAAGTTTTGAAACTAGCACGGTGTGATCCAAAGAGCTTTTGGATCGTGTTTGGACCAAGTCAAGAAGATGAGAAGACTTCAAGTGAAGACTTCAAGAAGATGAAGACTTGTGTCTAGGTTTGTTTTTATAAGATTTTATTTTTAGTTAAAATGTAAAGGATAGAATAGTTGGTGGATTGCTCAAGTATCTTATACACACACACTCTTGATTTAGTTTATATTTTTCATAAAAGAATTTTCAGTTTAAAAAAGACTTTTTATTTTGGAAAAATACCGGTTTAGTTTTTGGTATTCCAAGTATTATGTTTTAACCTAAACCATATTTAGAGCTTAATGTTAAAAACATAGATATTTCAACATGTTTGTGTAGTGGATCATATCCATACACTCTATGCTTCAAATGAGTTTAGAATATCTTGTTTTTGTATTTGGAGAAGTTTTGGAAAAACCAATTTTGGAAATATATAGTTTTCAGTTTTAGCCAAAATTTCCTAGTTACAAAAATAGTCCAAATTATTTGTAACATGCCTTGATTTTGTGCAAGCATGTTTGTTTATCAAAGTATATTGGTAAAACTATTTTTGTAGATTTTTAGTAGTTTTATGGGATTTTAATTGAGCCAAAATGACCAAGTTTTCATTCCCTAAAATCCCTGACCTGGCTTCAGCCGGTCGACCGGGACGGTTGACCGCAGCTTGAAGTCGGTCGACCGACTCGGTCGACCGACATGCACAGACGTGCACGCCTTTGTGCACTGGAGGGCCGGTCGACCGACCCGGTCGACCGCTAGAGAGCTTCTGCTCTCTGGAAAACCCCGGTCGACCGAGGGGTCGACCGACAGAGAATCTTTCTCTGTTCCGGAGGCTCGGTCGACCGGGCCGGTCGACCAAAGCCCCAACGGTCAGATTTCTGACCGTTGGCGGTCGACCGGGCGGTCGACCGACAGCTCTGTCAGACCCCCAACGGCTAGTTTTTTCTAACTCTATAAAAAGGGGCTTTTGGGGGGTGTTTTCTACAAGATTTAAGGAGAGTTTTAGGGCCAGTTTTTCCTACCCTTACAAGAAGTTTTTCTCCACAAATTTGAGAGCAAATATTTCCAATCAAAAGGAAAGTTTTATCAAGAGTGTTTAAAGTGATTTCTTGAGTTTTCCTCCATCATTTCCATCCTAGTCTTCTCACACAAACACTTGAGCTATCCATTGATTATTCATTCTATAGGAGTGTTATTGTAAGAGTTTTTATTGGTGATCAAAGTGTTAGATCACCAAGAGATCTTTCTTATACTTTGAGGAGGCGGACGTGTATGTCCGCGTTGTTTCGAGTTCGTGTGTGAACTTGGTGTTTGAGGTGCAGCCTCGGCGAGCTTGTGGGCTGGCGGTGTGTACGGGACTAGAGAGTCCAAGAGTTCTAGTGGGAACTCCTTGTAGGTGTTGCAGCACCGAGTGATACGGTGGGATCGATTATAGTGAAAATCCTTCATGGTGATGAAGGCGGGGATGTAGAGCAAGTGTGCTCGAACCTCGAAACAAATCCCTTGAGTTTGCGATTGCTCACTCTCTCTCTCTCTCTCTCTCTCTCTCTCTCTTTGTCTCTTGTTTTATCTTACATGCTTATATTGTGTTCATCTTTACATGCTTGATATACATATTGTGCTTAAATGATATATGCTTGGGGATTGTTTGCTAACACTTGTTTTCAACCAAGAGAGCCATCGCGGCACCTCAACTCTTATTTAAAGGAATCTAGAGGAGTTAGTCCAGAGTCCTTCACGGGGAATTCGGCTACACTCTTGTGTTATACGTGGTGTTTAGTTTAAATAGTTTGTTTAGGTCATAATAGTTTTTTAATTCCGCATTTAGTGGCCATTAGATTAGCCATCACCTATTCACCCCCCTCTAGGTAATTTTACAGTTAGTGCCATGAGTTTTCTTTCTTTTTCACTTTGTTTAGAAACATTCCAAAAAATCACAAACATATTCTTTTCTATGTTTCCCACTTCTTTGTGTTTCACCGTACTTCTCTTTTTATTCTTTCTTTTCTTTTCTTTTCATTCTTTAAAACTTTGAAGAATATTTAACAAACACGTGAATCAACCGGTAAAGCTTCTATCGCCTCCCATCCTTGTGGATTCGACTCGTTTTAGCCTATATGCTATAACGGAAGTATCGAGGAAGCCAAAGCACACACACTTTAAGTCTTCACTTCAAAACATACACTTTTTGTGCGCGGTTTTTCCCTCGATCAAACCCCTCCCGTCCCTGTGGATTCGACCCATATAGCCAGTTTGCTATCATAGAAGTATCGAGAAAGCCAAAGCACACACACTTAAACTCTTGATTTCTAAATACACATTTTTATGCACAGTTTCCCTCTGATTATATATCATGTCCGGGAAAGAGCAGTTGGTTTGCAAGCTAAAGAAGAGTCTTTATGGCTTGAAACAGGCCTTGAGGCAGTGTTATTTCGAGTTTGACAGATTCATGGTGAGCAGTGGTTTCACAAGATTAGAGGCTGATCACTGCTGTTATTCCAAGTGGTTTGAGAATTCCTATATCATGCTATTGTTGTACGTGAATGATAAGCTTGTTGCTGGGTCCAGCATGAAGGATATTATGAATCTCAAGGCCAGGTTGGCAAAAAAATTCTTAATGAAGACTTCGGTCCTGTAAAGAAAATTCTTAGAATAAGGATCAGCGGAGAGAAAAAAGAGACTGTTGAAAGTGTCACAAGCTGAGTACATGAAGAATGTGCTGAAGAGGTTAACATGGTAGATACTAAATCTGTAAACATTTTGCTCGGAGGTTACTTCAAGCTTATAAAGGCATAGACTCTGACGACAGAAGATGAGAAGACTCTCATGTCGGAGGTGCCATATGCATCAGCTATGGGCAGCCTGATGCATGTTATGGTCTACATGAGGCCAGGTATTGCTCAAGCAGTGGCCGAAAGGAGCACTGAAGAGCTGTGAAGTAGATTCTGAGATATCTGAAAGGGTAGTTCAGATATGGCATTGTGCTATGGAGGTACGGACATTCAGCTGCTGGGATATGTTGACTCTGACTTTGCGGGTGATGTAGATAGTCAGAGGAGTACCACTGGTTATGTTTTCACTCTGGGTAATGGAGTTGTTAGCTGAGTGACAATGCTGCAGAAGATAGTCGCCTTGTCAATGACAGAGGCCAAGTATGTTGCAGTGACAAAAGCTTGCAAGGAGTTGATATGGCTGAAGAATTTTTTGAAGGAGCTCAGGAAGGAGTAGGAGGCTCCATTAGTGTACAGTGACAACCAGAGTGCAATTGACTTTGCAAACAATCTGGTCTATCACAACATAACCAAGCACATTGATGTGCGGTACCACTTCATCCGCAAGATATTGAAGGATGGTGTATTCTTATTGCTGAAGTTACACAAGAGTCAGAATCCAGCAGACATGTTGACCAAAGTAGTCACGGTGGAGAAGCTAAAAAGTTGTTCAGCCTCTGTAGGTCATCAAGGCTGAGGATCTGAGTTTGAGTTGCTCGTAGTCACTATTAGTCAGGAACGAGAGGAGAACGAAAGAACGAGAGGAGAACGAAAAAACCCTTAGGCAAATATTCACAGTCACAATGTGCATATAACTTAGGGTAAAATAATAGACTAGATGAGAAATACAGTTTAATTCTTACCTTGATTGATAACAAGTTTTTGAATAGAGACTAAGTTTAGGAATGAATAGTTTGGTATTCTTATAGCTTATAAATTACTTGAATTTTTGCAAAAAATCTTCAAATATTTTCCTTCTTTCAAAATGTGTTTCGAAAATACTAATACTTTGTTTCTCTTTCTTATAGATTTTGTGAGTTTAATTCACTAAAAACCCTCATGAGACAAAACTCGTCCTCTAGGGGTAACCTAGAGGTTTAACGGCTTGTTGTACGTGCTAAGTGTAAACATGATTCTTATAAAAGTGAGTTAGATTAGGTTAGCTCTGTTTTACTTTTTTGTTTTGCTCGACAAACAAAAGATTGGTGTGGGGGTGTGACTAGACACACACCTGCATCTGTCTTGTAATAAACTCTGCAAGTAATTTGTCTTAATATCTAAATTGTGCAGGGTGATTATTAATAGGGAAAGAGAAGATAATATCAAATAAATACCAATTAAATAAGATTTATATTCAGATTTATATGGATCTATTTGATTAGCTTGGAGAATCAACGAGAATAAATAAGGATAGAGGCAAATTCAGAAGTCCAAAGGCAACCTTATCAATATACAAAGGAATGTTTAAAGGTTTGAGACGTATATTTAGAAGATTTAGAGAGATAAGATACAATCCAACTGAAAATCAAAGGATAAACAAAATATATCTCCAATCTTATCAGAAGATCTTTTCTATTGGGCAAGCAATTTTGTCCATATTTCTAACTTTATCTCCAACTTTTTCAGAAGATCTTTTCTGTTGGGTGCGATTTTGTCCATATCTTTAATCTTATTTTCAACCTTATCAGAAGATCTTTTCTGTTGGGTCAGCGATTTGATCTCATCCTCAAGCACACTCTCTCCTCCCCATTTCTCCTATAAATACCACCATATGCAGAGATAAAAGGGCACCACTCCAGTAGAGAATTAGAATTAGACTTTTTGTTTAGGTTTAACTTAGGTTTTTATTTTTACTTTATGTAATTTTTTATTTTTCTTTATGTAATTGAGATCAGAGAAAAATTTTATGAAAGAAAGAGAAGAAGGTTCTATTGAAAGTGACATCAGTGTAAGTTTCCTCCTTCGTTTTATTGTTACTCTATTTCAATCGAAATTACATTCTTGTTTTATTAGTCTTCTTTTTACTTTATTTTCTTTGTGTTCAACAATCTAATCTAAGTGAATCTAATAGCAACGGAATTTTCTTGCCTTTGCCAGTGCCACTGATAACTCATGATGATGGATTCCTCCTCTTAAGTGTCTGTATCATTTCATGCTTCATCATCTTGATGATTTAATGTGGATGGGGACTGAGTTCAATCTTATGGGTTATGCGCTAATCACCTCTGAAGTAAGATAAGCCTTCGCCAATGATCCAAGGTAAGTAATCGGCCAAAAAGGTAAGTAAATTTTTATTTCTTTCTTTTCATTTTCCAGTTTGGAAACACACTTCTTATTTCTTTATTTTTTCTTTTTAACTTAGTTTAGATACACTTTCAAACACTAACACCATTTCTTCTACCATCTTATATCTTCTCTTTCTTCTTAACTCTTAACATTTTTTATTCTCTTTTCAAAAAAACTAAGAAATATTTTAACCGATCTTAGTAACTTAGAAAGAACTTATCTAATTTTTCTATCGCAGTCCCTCCTTGTAGATCACGACTCGCACAGCCACTTGCTATAGCAATAGTATTGAGCAACCTAGCACTCTTAATCTTATTTCTAAACTTTATATTTTCTGTGCAGGTTTCACCTAAATCACATACACACAAGACACGCACGCACAATCAGTTGAGACACATACACACATATAGCTCAATTTTCAAAACTAACAGAAAGACACACAAGAACACACACACAACACATACATAAAAGGCACATACACACAAACTCACAACTTTCGATAAGAAAAAAACTGCAGATAGCTTTAACAAAACTTGTTAAAGTATGAGCATAATATTTATATTTCTTGCATGGAAAAAAAGAAAATTTAACCTGCATGACATGCTCATATTTCTAGTATATGTTCAAGTGGAACGGAGCTCTTAGTGAACGAAGAATCATGCTTCCTATTGAAAACTATACATAAAAGATGCTAGAAGAAAAATTACTTCTGAATTTTTAACTAACACACAATTCCCATGTGTACTCTGGGCAAAGTAGAGTGATGAAATGAGCCTATTTAGTTTGATTAATAAGGAATGACAAGAAATTCTGCAAAATTTTAATTCCGGAACTAACAAAAGCATCAAACTGAAAGCCAAGAGCAAGAAGTTTCATGGAAGTGTTTCCTTGCTGTTATGTCTTCATTCTCACATCTATTATTGGTTTCTTAGCTACAAATGAGAGAGAAGAGAGAGAGTGGCATTGGGGTCTATACTCAAAGAAACGAGAGAGAAGAGGGAGTCTGGGGGTAGTGGAGTAATTTTGGTCGGTGGGGTAGTTTTGAAAATATGAAATAATTTGGAGAGTAATTCTGATATTATGAAAATTTGACGAAAAATTTGAGAATATGAAAGATTTGGGGAGTACATATGAGAAAGACCCACAAATTTAATATCTTGAGTTAATACTAAAGTTTCTTTTGGTCCTAAGAGTAATGTTTAAGACAATAATTTTCATTAGTTTAATTAGCATTCATAAATTCTTTTTGCAAACTTAATAAAGAATGTTTTTATGCCAGCGTACAGTATATCCACTTAATTTACATTTAAATTGGAATAAATATTATATTATTAGAAAGATATCAATCACGTAATATGCACATGAATTCAGATGAAATGATTTATTAAGAAAAGTATTTTTCAAATATTAAAATTATTCATGTAATATGCCCGTGCATTATGAACGGGCAAGTTGATTAGTACACCTTTAATGCAAGAAGAACGAATATCTTCACAGAGATAGAAGGAAACTCATATCTTGGCGAAACTCATACCAAAGAACCTTGTGTTGATCTAATAATTATTTCAAACAAGATCACATCCATATAATAACCACTTTATCAAGATCAAAGGGAAAGAGGGTTCAGGTATACTTGATTTCATCATGAAGAAAATGCTGAAGGTTACACGGTCTCGAGGACGCGGAGTTAAGGGAGGAGATTCTTCTCTCCAACTAGTAAGTACTCTTCTTAATCATTAGAAGAGATGAGAGACATCCAAGAGAGATATTAAGTCATAATAATAAAAGGGAACCCTATCCATGATATATATAGCATTAAGGTAAAACCTAGTTCAACTCATCATAAATCTAGGCCTTATTGGGCTTCCCAATAAGGCACATTTATTGTTTGGGATTTCTCATTTATTAAGTATTGGTACCCATAATGAGAGTAATCATATATGAAAGTGATGAAGTATATGTGACCATTTCAAGAAACTGTAAGGAATGGGCCACAAATGTCTATATACACAAAATCTAAGATGCCTGAACTCCGTCTAGCACCATACTTCCTAATGTTTATTTGTCTGCCTTTTATATAATCTGTACATACTCCTGGGTCGGAGTAATCTAAATGACCTATAACTCCAATGACACAAGCCTTTGGATTCTCTCTTTCGAGATATGTCCTAAACACTTATGCCAAAGACTGTATGAGTTTTTGATAATTAATGTTCACTTAATATCTATATTATTCACATATAAAGTTTCAAAATATGAAGCTTGAAGATTTAACTTATATAAGGCATCAATCAAGATTCCAATACCAATAATTTTCGATTCAGAAAATAGACTAACCATTTTATTATCAAGAGTAACAGTAAAAACTAGATCTGTCTAATAATGAAATAGAAATAAGATTTCACTTAAAAGACGGTACACATAAAGTCTCATCCAAATCTAAAGCAAAACTAGAATCTAATCTAAGCCTACAAACTCCAATAGCTTCAACTGCAACTTTATTTTCATCGCCCATGTAAACGTATCGCTCAACTGGGCTAGGCCTACTTAAGGTTCAGAAGTCTTGCAATGAATTACATATACGAATAAGCACACCGATATTTATTCACCAAGTGTGCAGTAGAACTAAAGCTAAATTAATTTTAGAACAAACATAAACATGAGACATACTCTTCTTAATTAGCCATTTCTGGTGCTTTATTCAATCCTGCTTGAAGTGGCCTACTTTCTTGCAGAAGAAGCACACAATCACCTTAGGCTTCTTCTCATGTACTTTTGCCACTGTCGGATCAACAACTATAATGGTGTTTGTATTTCTCCCTTTAGTTTATTCTCTCTTTTTTTTCTTGTTAGTGGTGTTATCCTGGAATGCTAAGTGAGATTTTCAGTCTTTTCTTATTTCAATCTTCCCTTTTCTTGAACGTAGTGAGTAATAAGGTCAATGAGACTCCACCCTTTTTCTTTTGAGCATTATAATTAATCTTGAAAGGTTTGTATTGTGGAGGAAGAGGAATCAGAATAAAGTGCATCAAAATCTCTTCAGAGAGTTTCAATTTCAGTGGCTTCAGTTTAGAAAAAAAGGTTGGATATTTTCATAATGTACTCCCTTATATTTCTTTGGCCATTGTAGTGCAGATGCGTGATGGCCTCAACTTTATCCAATTTGGTAAATTGGTTGCTTACTTCAGCAAGAAAACTCTTATCACTAACTTTATCAGGTATAACACTCCTAATAATTTTAGGAATAAAATGATTCATTACCATTAGACATGTCTTATTAGACCTCTCTCACTTTTCATAATTGGTCTTTTTCTTTACTGAACTTTTGTCAGTAATAACAGAGGGTTCATCAGTTCTTAAGTCATAGTCTAGGTCCATAAACCCAAGAACGATTGTAATATGGTTACGCCACTTCTCAAAGTTTGTATCATTCAGAACATGGATGCCATTGAGGTTTCCAGAAATTGAAGATGCATTTACTGATAAATAGAAGAAAAATAAGGCTACATAAGCATACAATTTCTCATCAATTTAAATTTAATAAATATTGCGTTTAATAAAATTTTACTGTAATAACCATAAAAGAAAATTTTAAAAAATGCAACCAATCTGATCGATAGAGTTGTCAGTCAAACTTTAGAATAAGTCGTGTCTCTCTATGCCAACACTGTACTGGCCCAATATAGATGACATAAAGTGCAGATCCCATGTAAGAGAATATCCTTCATTTAGGCTGACTGTCTCTTATAGGATTAGTCTCAAAGTTTAAATTATCTATGTCGATCATATAATATATGTGGAGACCCGATTTTAATTCCTTACTTCTTAAATATGCACATATTTTGATGGTGTTCTTTCTTCAGTTTTTTTACATAAATTAAGATGGTGAGATCTTTCATCAAATTATGATTCACCTATTTGAGATTTCATTATTTGTAGGAGCAGAAACAACTTCAAGAGCAGTTTAGCAAGAAGCTCTCTTTGAAACAAAGCCAAGTCCATTGAGACAATTTTCTGTGAAGAAGACACAGGGTCAGAGCTCAAGTGCCAACACGATTGCCGGAACTCCTACAGGTCGTCGTGTTTCGCCCCTTTTCCCTGGGCATGATATCATGTCCTCTGGCCTAAGGAGAAGAAGGAGAGCAATAGAGCAGTTGGTGCGGCAACACCAGTAAACTATGTCTCCCTTCCCAAAGATGATTGTTTGTCCCGCAACACACAAGTTCTGTATCCTTGAAATCTTAGTTTGCATGGTTGCAAACTTGCAATGTCTGTGACTTCATTTGCTGCTTTTGCGCCACCTGTTTTGATTCCCCATGACTAGGTTTTTTCTTAGAACAAGTGTTACTAATCGTTGGCGATGTCAATGCTCACAAGGGCCAAGAATAGTTTTCTAGCTTGTTGATGGACAGTAAGCAGTCTGTTCCTTCCAAGCTTCAGCCTCCTTGACAAGTATGAAACATTTAAATTGGAAGAAATTTTACTGGTTTCCGGTTGCTGCCAAAGTGTTATACTGTAGTTTTGTTAGGTATTACTGTAGAGCTATTCCATTGCTAGGGAATTGGGCTTGACAATATCGTTGAATTCAAATATTTACTGTTAGAAAGATATTTGAGGAGAGTTGTGAAGGAAAATGACTGCAGATCGACTCAGAGTTTTCCACAGTAAAATCTGGTTCCGTTTGGATTTTTGACATCCTGTTGGTTTCCAATTGCTAATATGTGTGTTCATTTTCTTTCAATCCATCGAATTATAAGATCTATCTCTTAGGAATCCATGTAAATGTGGAGCGACTATTGTTTTCCACATAAACTACTAATTAATGGCAAAGCGAAAGAACCACCTGGAAAATGCATTAATTCTTAACTTAAAGATTTTATCGCAACTGCAGGTTCAGTGAAATTTTTTTGATGTATTGTCATTTATTGGTTGACTTGTGGTACCCTTAGATACGGGATTGATTCTTTCGGATGAGATCGGCTTCTTTTCTAATCAAATTGTGACTAATTTTTACCTAATCCAATCCAAATCTAATGCCACTTGTAATTTTCTTTTAAGGATCCCATTACCCTACAAAACACCCCTCATTTGCCTGCCATTTCAAGCCCGGACAGACAAAGCAGACAAATTTATATACTTTTATTGTGGAATAAAGGCTAGCTGGCACTAATAGAATGCAGGCTTTGGAATACAATGCCATGGACCCAGGCGATGGCTTTTGCATCAAAACTCCAAAGGTTGTTCCCTTCGCCTTTCACATCAAGCACGCTCATGTCATCAAAGACGATGACCTCAATTCATCTCTATATGGGAACGTAGGTCACTCCCATGATCCTACAGGCTTATTGGGCTTCCCACACTCTTTTTTGTGAATGCTTGCTCCTCCCATTGCTAATCCAACCCACTAGCCAACTAAATGAATCTTCCATCTACTTTACAAGGAGAAAAAAAACTAAAATGAAAAGCTCATACTTGAGTAGTTGAGATACTCATTCCAAAGTGATCAGCTTAGTTTATTTCCTAAGTGTTTCCTGAGTTTGAAGCCCAACTTTTATGCATTCAGCCCGATATTCTCTACAAGAATAATTCAGTATGAAGATTTCACGGTTTTATTCTTCCTTTCTTGTATATGAAGAGATAGTTGACGTATATGTAAACTGTAGAGATCTTCGAGATCAGACATTTCAGGAAGTACAATAGTGATCTTGCGCATAATTAATCAGACATACTCGGAGTATTATTAATAAGCTTAATCATAGCGTCTTTAGTGAGTTCAACGCAGGCCTAAAATTGCCTCAAGTGGGTAATGTAATATGTTCACCACACCTAGCTATGTGATAGACACCGATAAACCATAACATATAAGTTAACGGAATGAGTGTGATGTAATATTGCATGCTCCATGGGCAATTGTCTCCCACTAAACACTACATATTGCAATCAGTGATCCTTTGGTTTGGCTTAATATGTGATGTGGCCTCTAGAGAAAAATAATATGAGGATCGACTGAGGGGATGTGTGATGCATAGAACCACATTTTATCCAATTTAAGAATATTTCTCCTGTTTTGGATAGTGGCATATCCTCTTGAGTACGGCATTCGGCCTAACTGAACTGACATTAATACGCCAGAAAAATGGATCTATGATATGAGAATTTCCAACTCTGCTAAGCAATGAAGTCTTTTCATTCTTGAGCTGTTAGAACAAAAAAAACAGCACAAACAAATCAATAAATAAATACACAGTGTTTAGATTGAGAATGATGCCTTTGCTTTTTAATGCTAACTTGTAATAAAGGATTAGTCTCATCAACCTGAACTCAACTGCAATTAATTTCTATTAACCTCTTTTTCAGAAGGAACAGGCTCAACAATTTCCCCTCAAAAACTAAGTACATAAAGGTTAGCTTCATCAGCTTAAAATTTTCCTAAAAGCAGCTTTAGGTGTCCTCTTTTGTGATATGCTTATCAAGGGAATCCATTAAACTATGGAGATCTGCGTTCCACTCACGAGATTGTATGCATGGAATCCCATAACAGAAAAGTCTAACAATTAGGTTTTTGTTGTGATCCATTATTAGGAGTTGAACCTAAGAATATCATATCAGAAAACACATCAACTGTCTGAAAGGAATTGAGAATCTGGCAAAGTAGCCAGGGTGCTATTCCTCCCATGAACATCGCCATGGAAACAACTTGTCCTCTTGATGCCATGTTGGCAATGGATGGAATCAAACAGATTCTTTAATCAGTTGAGAGAGCTGTCGGCTTAATGCGACACAAAAATCATTTTATGCATGTTTAAATGGGTCGGCGGCCCTACTTGCCAATAGTTCAGATTCATCACTCACTATATATATAGTAGGAATTTGAAGGATGATTCGAAATATGATTGCTTTGGTGTTTTGGTGACGGAGATCAGAAATTGATCGAGTACAGTGGGATCAAGAATAATCCCACATTCAAAGTACTTATTGTGCTGAAATCTCACTGGATTTGTTCAAGAGCATATTTGGACAACATTCTTGTTTAGTGCAAGTGTCATCTAAATTGTACTAACGTACTTATCAGAAAATGTACATCCAAGGAAGGTTGCTCAAGACAAATCTTCAGAAAGAGGTATGAGAGTTATCAAAGGCAATACAGTTTGTAAAACCTTTGTTGCCAAAATTTTAAATTAGAATGATTTTCTCTGGGGGTTGATTGTGCCAACAAAGGAGGAAAACTTGAATTTCCTTATACTGGTAACATTAAATCATTTATTTAGTCCCACATGAGATAGGACATGGGAATGATAAGGTGCTTAAATTCAATTATTTATCTCTCTATTATTATGAAATAATTACTATGGGTCGGGTACAACACATACGTGCGCGCGCACGCTGTCGCACGCCACAACGTAGTGTGTGCGTTGTGCAAATGAGCGAGATTAATTTTTATTTTCTTTTTTTTTTTTTGACTGATTAATTGCATTTATTGCCAACCGTTGCAACATTTATTCTTAACCGTTCAGATCTAGACACACGAGGAAATATTCGCATTAAAGTGACCATTACCCGCGTGAAGCTGTTGAATGGGGGGCTATTCAGCCTAAAAAAAGACCCCTTATTCCAAAGCTTTTCTTTTCTCCCGCCTTGAGCTCTTTGTTGCAATCAACTACTTGCTTGAAGAGTTATTTCTGTTGTTTTAATTCAAATTTTATTTCTGACAAAGAGTTCTATTCTTTGATTTTAATTTAAACTTTTTTATAGTGGGCAACCATACTTCATTTGAACAGGAGATCCGTGCATACGCTCACGCTGGGTGCTGGTTATTTTAGGATATCATTTCCCACTAGTTAACGGTACTGACTCAATGTTCGAGCAATAGGACATATATTTGTTTTATAGAGCAGTTGTTGGCCCAGAGGCCTTCCACTCTAGTTTTGATGATGATTAACTCATGTAGTTATGTTTATTAATTATCTTGTGATGTTTAGTTTCAGATCATTTATCAAGATATTAGTTGGTGATTGCTTTAACAAGATAGTTTGGAAACTTTCACTTGGTGATTCCAGAGCCCGAGCATCAAGATCATATATAGCACTCGATGGAGTCAAGGTCGGTGGATCACATTTTGGATCGAGTCGACTTGAAGATGGAGATCGTCAAGAAGACTTAGGTATCCTAGTTTAGTTTGTATTTTAGATCCATTTGTAAAGACTAGATAGTTGATATGCTCAAATTCACAACACACACGTTTCATGTTTTGATATTGGTTTTCGGTTTTTGGTTTAACCGACTTTGGTTTTCATGAATAGTTAGATCAAAACAAGTTTAAATGGTTTATGTATAGTAGATTCATTCTATATACATGCATGCTTAACTTCTTAGACAAACTTATTTTGATATGCCTATTCATGAGTTTTTGTGTTTTTTGTATTTTGACAAAACATATTTTGAAATTATAGACAAAAACTATGATATGTATATGTTTCATGTATATTGGATTTCTATCCATATGCAACATACCTAAAAGTGTTTAAGTATCATGTTTTTGTATTTGAATGAGTTTTAGAAAAAATCAGATTTCCTATTGAAAAATACAAGTTTGGAAAAATACAGGTTTTGGTTTTTGACAAAATTTGTAAGACACAAAAATGGCTCAAAATGTTTGAAATTTGTGTTGAAATTTTTAACACAAGTTTATATTTCAATATAAAATGATAAAACTATTTTTGTAGATTTTTAGAAGATTTATGAGATTTATTAGAATAATTTTTACCCTGTTTTTCTGACCCAGAACAGTGCCTGACAGGCTCTGTCGGTCGACCGCACGGTCGACCTAATCAGGAGCCGGTCGACCGGGCAGTCGACCGACGTGCACAACCTGTGCACGTCTGGCCTGGCACTTGGGCCTGCTCTCTATTTTTGGGCGGTCGACCGGATGCCCCCAACGGTCAAAAATATGACCGTTGGCGGTCGACCGGGCGGTCGACCGCCAGCTGTTCTTGCTGACAAATTCAGCCAACGGCTATATTTTTGTTGGAGGCTATTTATACCCCATCTCTTTGGGTTTTTGACTGAGTTTTTAAGAGCAAAAATTCCAGAGTTTCTTTAGTGTTTAAAACAAGTTTTCAAAAGTGTTTTTAATGCCAAAAGATCCATCTTATTTGTTTTAAAGTGTTTTGTTTTATTTCAAAGAAATTAGGGTTTTGGGAATTAGTTTTGATCTAAAATTTCTATATCTATTTTGGTGTTTTCCCAAGAGAATTTCTTTGATCAAAACACTTTGTTTTTCCACACTTGAGCTATATCTCCTATCCTATCTATTTAGGATCATTTGTTTATGGGAAAAAGGAAGTGGTTTGTGGTTGAGATATACCACTTGTTGTAAAAACCCTTTATTGGTTGCTCCCTCTTTGATAGAGATTGAGATTGTAGTTTGCTCCCTCTAGTGTGAGGTGGAGTTGGTTTTTTTATCCCTCTTCGGTAGAGGTGATTTGTGGTTGTTTGGCTACGAGCCTACCCCTCGTGTGTGAGGTGGTGATTGTTTGCCTCGGTGGAGGTTGTATTGGTTGAGAGAGGAGTTCGGTACTCCCGGTTGTTGTACAAATCCTCCTCGGTGGAGGTTCCCTCGGTGGGAGTCCTAGGTGGACAAGTTAGTGGATTGGAAATCCTTCTCGGTGAAGGCGGGGACGTAGAGCTAGGGGCTCGAACCTCGAAACACATCTTGTTGTTTGCATTTGATCTATTGACTCTTACTCTCTCTCTTTTATTTGTGCATAGCATCATTCATATCATTCATATCTATATCTTATATGCTTGTGTTGTCCCTGCATTGTTTCATATTGCTATTCATTATATGCTTGGATTGTTTGTGTGCCTCACTTGTACTTAACCACGAGAGCTTCATATAGCACCACAACTCTTATTCAGAGGAATCAAGAGGAGTTAGTCCAGAGCCCTTCACGGGGAATTCGGCCACACTCGTTGGTTGTACTAAGTGTAGTTACAAATTAGTTTTAATTTCCGTATTTAGTTTCTAGATTAGCATTATCACCTATTCACCCCCCCCTCTAGGTGATTTCAATTGGTATCAGAGCCTCCGCTCCTGATACTTAAGTTTAACCACCTAGGAGTGAGATCTTGGCTTGCTAATCTACATTTGCATTTGCACTTGCACACATTTAGTTTGCACTCATGGATAGCCCTCCTATGTTTGCATTTCTAAACTTGATATTTGGAAGGCCAAGATGAGTTGTTATTTAAAAACCCTAGGCTTGCATGTTTTTCTTGCCGCTACCAAGAAATGCTATCTTGGTAATAGTAATCATATAGGGGCCAATGCACAAGCCCTTGAGGTTATTAGAAGCACGCTTTCAAAAGATTATCTTATGCTTGTTTCTAATCTTGATTCCGCCTTTGCAGTGTGGAACAAGTTGACCACCTCCACCTCCAAGCTTCAATTGCCAATCCAACCGGAGGAATCTAGTGGAGAATCCGATTCACAATGCTTCATGGTCCAAGGGATTAACTCCCTTGAGGTACAATTGAAATCTCAATTAGATGATAATGATGCTAGTTCTTCATGTGATGAGAATATTGATGCTCATGCTTTGAATGAAGAACTATCTATTGTGTGTGAAAAATTGATTGAAAAATATAAAGTTTTGAAAAAGAAAACTTGTAAATTAAATAAAGAAAAAGAAAATTTGTCTTCTAAACTTGATTTGGTTTTGCAAGAGAAAGAGGAGATTTCTAATGAAAGGGACTCATTGAAATCTAAGCTTGATCTTGTCATAAAAGAAAATAAATTTTTGAAAAATAAAAATGATTGTGTAACAATTTTGAAGAAAAATGAAAACTTGTCTTCAAAAGTTAGTTTTGTTTTAAAAGAAAATGAATCCTTGAAAATGAAAATTGCTTCTATTTCTAAGGATTTAGATGATTGTTTAAAGAAAAATGTTTCTTTGAAAAATAATATTGATACACATGTTTGCCATGCTAGGATAGTTCCTTCTAGCGCACCTATTGCATGCTCCACTTCTTCTACAATTGAAAATGACATAAATTTGTTGAAGAAGAATATGGATTGTTTGGGCTCCACTTTGAGCCAATGTGCTTTGAATCATACACATTTGGAATCTTTGTTTCGAAAGAAATAAGTTCCATCTATGCATGCACACCCTTCACGGCATACACATGCTTCTCACGGTCACCACCATCACATATATGCTCATGTGTACACTTGTACACATTGTGGACGTAAGGGCCACCTTACTAAATTTTGCTTTGATAGAATATATGATGAAAATTGAGCAAATAAATTTGTTTGGGTTAGGAAAGGTACTAACCCCCATGGACCCAAAAAGATATGGGTACCAAAGACCACCCCTATTATATTTGATGTAGGTGTGGGCTCTCGCATGACGTGAGAGTTATGGTACCTTGAGGTGGATGCGTTCCGAGCCTAAAGATTACTATTTGGATGCATCACTTTCAAGGGAAGTTTGGTGGGAAGACCACCTTGGTTTGGAGAACTAGAGAGGTGCCCTCATCGGTTTTGGTATCGATCTCT
Source organism: Agave tequilana (assembly GCA_038442645.1). NCBI lineage: Eukaryota > Viridiplantae > Streptophyta > Magnoliopsida > Asparagales > Asparagaceae > Agave > Agave tequilana. The sequence continues at coordinate 27,127 of JAVJIF010023125.1, forward strand.
AACTCCCGTTTATATTTACATGCTTTCAATCATTGTTTATAGCATGTTTTGTTGTTTATAGATTATTATGAAAATGCCATGATTATTAGATTATTGACATGTATGTATAGCTTTTGAGACACCCATGTTTAATATGGATCATTCTTTGTATTCTCACCATTGTTTAGCTATTATGTATTTCATAGTTCTAATAGCATGTGGATTTACATAATGATCGGTTTTATGTTTATCATGTTGATTTATGTCTTGTTTTATGTTTCATGATTTGAATATATGTTTAAACGTTAGTTTTCATTAAGACTAGGATTTATACTTGCACATATAGTGGGCCACAAATAAACTTTTATATGTTTGGGCTTGAATGCTTATTTGTACCCATTAGATGTGCTAGTATAGTCTAGTTTTAATGATTTATGCATTTTAAGCTTGTATTCCCATTTTGGACATGTTTTATGATCATGTGTTTTCACTTCATGTATATGTCTATTTTGCCAAACCTTAAGATATACATGTATACCCCTTGAGTCATTTGCTTTTCATGCAAATCTTTATTATGGACTAAATTGTGTTTAGGGATATGTATGTATACCTTTTGTTTTGTCAAGACATACATATACCTTCTAAGGGCGGTTGGATGGGAGTCCATGCCTTGTATGTTCTTTATTGAAAATCATTTTAAACTTGAGCATGAAATGGGTGGTAGGTTATATGAGTTATACACTTGATATTATTGTGTTTCAATTGGTATCATTGGATTCTTTCAATTTGTATCAATATTGACATTTTGTATACTCATATATTTTTATGTATGTATGCATACTCTTCATATAGTATCAATTTCGATTGGTATCTAATTTTTCATACATATATAATTCTTGTTTATGCAAAGCTTGAATGTTTTAATGACTATCATGTTTCAATTGATGTTTCAATTGATATTTTAATAACATGCATAAGCTTATGAAAAATAAAAATTTTTGATCATGTTTTTTTGGTTGGTATTTCATAAAGGGGGAGAAAACTCATATTTTATTTTTTAATTGGTATTTTTGATTTCCACTCCCTTACTTTATGATTGAAAATGATTTAACAAAATTATAGAAAATAATAATTTCAATTGGTATCATATGCTTAAAAAGAATACTAATCTCTATTGATATCAAGATGTTTATTTGAATGTTTCTAATTGGTATCAAGATTTTCTTTGTTTTCTCAAAATTGGTATCAATGTTTTTATGTTTCATTTCAATTGGTATCAATGTTTTTATGTTTCCTTTCAATTGGTTTCAAGATGCACTTCTTTGACATATTTTTAATTTGTATCATATTTGATTGAACCCCTTATTGATATAAATTTTTGTTTTAGACAAAAAGGGGGAGAACATTACATTTATTGTTTTCAACCCTTTTGTTAATTCTTTGTTTCGAATAAAAAGGGGGAGAAGAATTTATTGATTTGTTTTTACTTTGACCCTTTATTGATGATTGACAAAAAAGGGGGAGAAGTATTTGGTGTATATATATATATATATATATATATATATATATATATATATATATATATATATATATGCATGTTTTGTTTCCTAATTGGTACCAATAAACAACAATACCAAGAGCATGTTTTGAGAATTTATGTGTTTTATTTAATTGGTATCAAGAGCATGTTTTGAAGATTTATTCGTTTTATGCAAGATTGATGCATATTCATGTTTAGTATTTATTGTGCATATTTATTTGTATATTATGATGCATGAGTTAAGGGGGAGCTTCTTTGAAGCTTAACTTTAATCCATGCATATATAACTCCATGAGTTTTGTCATCATCAAAAAGAGGGAGATTGTTGGCCCAGAGGCCTTCCACTCTAGTTTTGTTGATGATTAACTCATGTAGTTATGTTTACTAATTATCTTGTGATGTTTAGTTTCAGATCATTTATCAAGATATTAGTTGGTGATTGCTTCAACAAGATGGTTTGGAAGCTTTCACTTGATGATTCCAGAGCCCGAGCATCAAGATCATATATAGCATTCGATGGAGTCAAGCTCGGTGGATCACGTTTTGGATCGAGTCGACTTGAAGATGGAGATCGTCAAGAAAACTTAGGTATCCTAGTTTAGTTTGTGTTTTAGATCCATTTGTAAAGACTAGATAGTTGATATGCTCAAGTTCACAACACACACGTTTCATGTTTTGATATTGGTGATCTCTAGTTTTGATGATGATTAACTCATGTAGTTATAGTACTAATGATCTTGTGTTTAATTAGTGACAGATTTGTTATCAAGATCTTAGTAGGTGTGGAGCTTCAACAAAGGATTTAAAGTCATGTTTTGGAGCTAGCACCGATTGATTCACGAGCCTATGCATCAAGACCACATCAAGAGTTGAGCTCGTTGGATCGTGTTTGGACCAAGTCTAGAATGTGAGAAGGCTTCAAGTGAAGACTTCAAGAAGATGAAGACTTGTGTCTAGGTAGAAGATTTTTGTTTTAGTTAAAATGTAAAGGATAGAATAGTTGGTGGATTGCTCACATATATATCACACACACACTCTTGATTTAGTTGTCTTTTCATAAAAGAATTTTCAGATTTAGAAAAGACTTTCATTTTGGAAAAATACGTGTTTGGTTTTTGGTATTTCTTATGAAGATGTTTTAACCAAAGCCATATTTAGAGCTTAATGTCAAAAACATAGATATTTCATCTTGATTGTGTAGTGGATCATATCCATACACACTATGCTTTAAAAGTATATCTTGTTTTTGTATTTGATGAAGATTTGGAAAAACATGTTTTGGAAAAATATTGCTTTGGAAAAATAGTTTTTATCATGAGCCAAATATTTTCTACTTACAAAAATAGTCCAATCTTTTATAACATGCCTTGATTTTGTGCAAGCATGTTTGTATAACAAAGTATATTGGTAAAACTATTTTTGTAGATTTTTAAGTATTTTATGGGATTTTATTTCAATCAAAAAGACTTAGTTTTAAATCCCAGAAAAACTGTTTTCAGGCTTCAGCTAGTCGACTTACTACCTTTCTAGTCGACTAACTCTGAAGTCGGTCGACCGGCTACGGTCGACCGACGTGCACGACGTGCACGCCTTGACCTGGCAGATGGCCGGTCTGCTGACCCAGTCGACCGGAACTGAGAGCAGTGCTCTCTGTTCTTTTGGGTCGACCGGGCGGTCGACTGGAGGCTCCAACGGTCGGATTTTTGCCCGTTGGCGGTCGACCGGTAGGTCTGACAGACCCCAACGGCTAGTTTTTGACAGCCTATAAATTTGGGGGTTTGGTCATTGTTTTTCACAAAGATTTTAGGAGAGCTTTGAGCCAGTTTTTCCCATTCTTTTAAAAAGAGTTTTCTCCACTAAATTGAGAACTAATTCTTCCAATCAAAAGGAGAGTTTTATCAAGAGTGTTAAAAGTGATTCTTTGAGTTTTCCTCCACCATCTCAATCCTTGTTTTCTCACACAAACACTTGAGCTATCCATTACTATATCTACCCTATAGGAGTGTTATTGTGAGAGGATTTTAGGTGATCAAGAGTTGTGATGACCAAAGTTCTACTTTGTTCCTTTGAGGAGGCGGACGGTTGTGTTCGCATTGTTTCGGGTCCTAGTAGGGACTCGGTGTTTCGAGTTCGGGTGCGAACTCTTTGTTTGAGGTGCGGCCTCGGCGAGCTTTCGGGGCTTGCGGTGTGTACGGACTAGGGAGTCCGAGAGTTGTAGGTGTTGTGGCACCGGGTGATCCATTGGGATCGATTTTAGTGGAAATCCTTCGTGTGTCGAAGGCGGGGATGTAGAGCAAGGGTGCTCGAACCTCGAAACAAATCCCTTGTGTTTGCGATTGCTCACTCTCTCTCTATCTCTTGTTATATCTTGCATGCTTTATTGTCTATCTTTATATGCTTGATATATTCATTGTTCTCATATTGATATACTTGCTTGGGTTTGTTTGCTAACACTTGTATTCAACCAAGAGAGCCAACGCGGCACCTCAACCCATTCAAGGGGAATCTAGAGGAGTTTGTCCAGAGCCCTTCACGGGGAATTCGGCAACACTCTTGTGTTATACGTGGTGTTTAGTGTAAAAGTTTTAATTAGGTCATAATTATTTTTAGCTTCCGCATTATTTGGCATTAAGTGACCATTAGATTAGCCATCACCTATTCACCCCCCCTCTAGGTGACTTACAATTGGTATCAGAGCTTGGTACTCTGATTTGGGTCTACCAACCTAGAGTTAAAGATCCTCATTTTTAGGCTAATCACTTTATTTGTACACACACCATGGATTTCATGTCACCACCCACTTTTGACATTCTTAACATCCACATTTGGAAGGTTAAGATGTCCATGTACCTCAAGACCTTAGGCATTCATGTTAATCTTGCTACCACTAATGATTCATATGTTAATAATAGCAAGTACATTGAGGCTAATGCAAAAGCCCTACATGTTTTAAAGTCAACCCTAAATGATGATTATTTATCTAGGGTTTCTAATGTTGATTCGGCTTTTGTAGCTTGGAATATCATCACCTCCCTTGACAAAAAGGATCCATATTATGCGGGGAGCGATTCGGATGTTGGAAGCAACACCTCCAACATGTGCTATATGGTCCAAGGGGATAACCCTCTTGAGGTAAACACCGAATAAGAGTTAGATGATGAGGACATGTCATATGATGAGCTTACTACCTTTTGTCAACTTGTGCTTGAAAAATATGACATGCTTAAAAAGAAAAATAAAAATTTGAAAAAGAACATTGCTTGCATGCATATAGAACATGATTCTTTTAGAGATAACATTGCATGCTTAGAAAAAGATAATAAGAAAATTAAAAAGAATTTTGATTGCATGCTAAAAGAGAACGATTCTTTTAAAACTAAAATTGCATGTTTAGAAAAAGAAAATGAAGATTTGAAAAATGAGAATATTTCCTTATTTTCAAAATTGAATGATTTATTTGAAGGAAACAATACTTTGAAAAATAAAATTGATTTGGTGGAAAAACAAAAGGAAAGTGTTTTGCAAGAAAATAACTCTTTGAAAAGAAAATTTGTTGAAAAAGAAAAAGAATTTGTTTCTAAAAGGAAAAAGGAAAATGATTCTTTATCTCATCATGCTTTACATGCCACCACTAATGAGATTAAAGATTTGAAAAATAAAATGAATAATTGAGCTCTACCTTGAGCTCTTGTGCATTCAATCATTCTAGGTTGGAATCATTATTTCAAAAGAAACAAGTTCCCCATGTTCATGCACATCATAATCATGCATGTGCTTATGTTGCACAACATGATCACACTCCTACACATAAGCATACTAAGGTGTACACATGTACACATTGTGGCCGCAAAGGCCATTTAGCAAAATTTTGTTATGATAGGTTAAATCATTTTAATTTTGCTAATAAAAATTTTTGGGTTCCTTTCAAGACTAACCCTAAAGGACCCAAGAAAATATGGGTACCAAATCCCCACCTTTTGTATTTGATATAGGTGAGGGCTCTCACATGACGTGAGAGATTTGGTGCCTTGATGGTGGATACACATGGACTTGATGGACACATATATAAATGCATCGCTATCAAGGAGTTTTTGGTGGGACAACAACCATGTTTGGAGCTTTGGAGTTGGTAACGATCTCTAAACTCTCATTTTATTTATGCTCATGCTTGTTCATTCATGATATTTTTAGCATGATCATATTTTTATTGTTTTTGTGCTTCATGTGGTAATAACATGCTTAGATGTAGTTTTTATCAAAACTTGTATTATACATGTACAAATAGTGAGCTACATTTGTTTTATATATGATTGCACTTCATGCTCATTTGTACCCACTATTTGCATATGTATAGATTAGTTTTGATGATTCTCATTTATACATGCTTTGCCAATTCTTTATGTTTTACTTCATGTATATGTATTTTAATTCAAATCTAATAAATATACATGTATACCCGTGAGTCTCTTGCCTTCATGCAAATACATTTGATAGACTCTTTTATGTTTGGGATATGTATGTGTATTGTTAGTTTTGGATAAATCATACATATACCATGAAGATTAGTGTTTTAAAAAAATGATTTTTCATGTTTTTGTTTTGTTAAAAATAAAAAAAAATGTGACTTATGATCTTTTTGAGCTTAAATGACTATTTTCATGAGAATACTATTTACATGATGTTTGAACACTCATCTTTTACTTTTCAAGATAATTTTGAGCTTTATGTACTATGAGTGCTTGAACTTTCATGAATTTAGTATAATTCATGAAAAACATATGATTTCATGTTTTTGAAGGATCTTTAACTAGTTTTTCAAAAATTAATTTAAACTAGTTATTTATTCTTCTATGAGATATACACTTGATCTTACTTTGTGTCAATTGATATCATTGGATCCTTTCAATTGGTATCAATATGATTATTTTTTTTGTATATACTCATGTTTTGATTATATGTATGTATGCTTTCAAATTCAAATTATATCAATTTCTATTGGTATTTTCTATTCATACATATATGTGATATTTGTGCTTAAGCTAAAAATTGTTTTACATATTTAAAGCACAAAATTTGTTAATACTAAGCTTAATTCAAATCTTATTTTTCAAGCTTATGCATTTGTCTTTAAATTGGTATCAATATGATATCAAAATTCAAAATTTGTTTTATTGAGAAAATTCAAAATTTTGTGTTATAGGAAAAATTCAAAATTTTTGATTTGTATTGCCTATATGCAAGGAGAGCTTAACATCTCTTCTACATATAGATTCATGTTGAGTGTATTGTATATTGAGGAGCTTGGCAACTCTTCTTTATGTGGTATACGTGTGTAGGGGGAGCTTCACATCTCCTCTTATGCATTACATAATATGTGTTATGTGAATTGGGGCTTGTCATCCCTTCTTCATGTAATGCATATGTGTAGGGAAGCTAACTTAGCGTCTTCCTCTTCATGAATGTATATCACATATAACCAAAATACTATTGATTTGGTTTACCCCTTCTTTGGTTCTTTGTTTCGGACAAAAAGAGGAGAAAAAAATTTGATGATTTTATTTTACTTTAACCCCTTTGTTGATGATTGACAAAAAGGGGAGAAGAATTTGAGTTTATATGCATGTTTGAATAAAGATTTATGTTTATGCATATATATTGTATTGCAAATAGGAGAAAAAGATTTTGATTTATGCTTGTTGCATGTTTTATCTCCATACTTGCATACATATTCATGTGCCTCATTGCCATATCTATTATTTATTTGTTATGCATGAGTTAAGGGGGAGCTTCCTTGAAGCTTTACTTTAATCCATGCATATATAACTTCATGAGTTTTGTCATCATCAAAAAGGGGGAGATTGTTGGCCCAAAGGCCGATCACTCAAGTTTTGATGATGATTAACTCATGTAGTTATAGTACTAATGATCTTGTGTCTAATTAGTGACAGATTTGTTATCAAGATCTTAGTAGGTGTGGAGCTTCAACAAAGGATTTAAAGTCATGTTTTGAAGCTAGCACCGGTTGATTCACAAGCCTATGCATCAAGACCACATCAAGAGTTGAGCTCGTTGGATCGTGTTTGGACCAAGTCTAGAAGGTGAGAAGGCTTCAAGTGAAGACTTCAAGAAGATGAAGACTTGTGTCTAGGTATAAGATTTTTGTTTTAGTTAAAATGTAAAGGATAGAATAGTTGGTGGATTGCTCACATATATATCACATACACACTCTTGATTTAGTTGTCTTTTCATAAAAGAATTTTCAGATTTAGAAAAGACTTTCGTTTTGGAAAATACATGTTTGGTTTTTGGCATTTCTTATGAAGATGTTTTAACCAAAACCATATTTAGAGCTTAATGTCAAAAACATAGATATTTCATCTTGATTGTGTAGTGGATCATATCCATACACACTATGCTTTAAAAGTATATCTTGTTTTTGTATTTCATGAAGATTTGGAAAAACATGTTTTGGAAAAATATTGTTTTGGAAAAACAGTTTTTATCATGAGCCAAATATTTTCCTACTTAAAAAAATAGTCCAATCTTTTATAACATGCCTTGATTTTGTGCAAGCATGTTTGTATATCAAAGTATATTGGTAAAACTATTTTTGTAGATTTTTAAGTATTTTATGGGATTTTATTTTAATCAAAAAGACGTAGTTTTAAATCCCAGAAAAACTGTTTTTAGGCTTCAGCTAGTCGACTTACTACCTTTCTTGTCGACTAACTCTAAAGTCGGTCGACCGGCTACGGTCGACCGACGTGCACGACGTGCACGCCTTGACCTGGCAGATGGCCGGTCTGCCGACCCAGTCGACCGGAACTGAGAGCAGTGCTCTCTGTTCTTTTGGGTCGACCGGGCGGTCGACCGGAGGCTCCAACGGCCGGATTTTTGCCCGTTGGCGGTCGATCGGACGGTCGACCGGCAGGTCTGACAGACCCCAACGGCTAGTTTTTGACAGCCTATAAATTTGGGGGTTTGGTCATTATTTTTCACAAAGATTTTAGGAGAGCTTTGAGCCAGTTTTTCCCATTCTTTTAAAAAGAGTTTTCTCCACTAAATTGAGAGCTAATTCTTCCAATCAAATGGGGAGTTTTATCAAGAGTGTTAAAAGTGATTCTTTGAGTTTTCCTCCACCATCTCAATCCTTGTTTTCTCACACAAACACTTGAGCTATCCATTGCTATATCTACCCTATAGGGAGTGTTATTGTGAGAGGATTTTAGGTGATCAAGAGTTGTGATCACCAAAGTTCTACTTTGTTCCTTTGAGGAGGCGGACGGTTGTGTTCGCATTGTTTCGGGTCCTAGTGGGGACTCGGTGTTTCAAGTTCGGGTGCGAACTCTTTGTTTGAGGTGCGGCCTCGGCGAGCTTACGGGGCTTGCGGTGTGTACGGACTAGGGAGTCCGAGAGTTCTAGGTGTTGCGGCACCGGGTGATCCATTGGTATCGATTTTAGTGGAAATCCTTCGTGTGTCGAAGGCGGGGATGTAGAGCAAGGGTGCTCGAACCTCGAAACAAATCCCTTGTGTTTGCGATTGCTCACTCTCTCTCTATCTCTTGCTATATCTTGCATGCTTTATTGTCTATCTTTATATGCTTGATATATTCATTGTGCTCATATTAATATACTTGCTTGGGTTTGTTTGCTAACACTTGTATTCAACCAAGAGAGCCAACGCGGCACCTCAACCCATTCAAGGGGAATCTAGAAGAGTTTGTCCAGAGCCCTTCACGGGGAATTCGGCAACACTCTTGTGTTATACGTGGTGTTTAGTGTAAAAGTTTTAATTAGATCATAATTGTTTTTAGCTTCCGCATTATTTGGCATTAAGTGACCATTAGATTAGCCATCACCTATTCACCCCCCCTCTAGGTGACTTACAATTGGTTTTCGGTTTTTGGTTTAACCGACTTTGGTTTTCATGAATAGTTAGATTAAAATAAGTTTAAATGGTTTATGTATAGTAGATTCATTCTATATATATGCATGCTTAACTTCCTAGACAAACTTATTTTGATATGCCTATTCATGAGTTTTTGTGTTTTGGTATTTGACAAAATATATTTTGGAATTAAAGACAAAAACTATGACATGTATATGTTTCATGCATATTGGATTTCTATCCATATGCAACATGCCTAAAAGTGTTTAAGTATCATGTTTTTGTATTTGAATGAGTTTTAGGAAAAATCAGATTTCCTATTGAAAAATACAAGTTTGGAAAAATACAGGTTTTGGTTTTTGACAAAATTTGTAAGACACAAAAATGGCTCAAAATGTTTGAAATTTGTGTTGAAATTTTTAACACAAGTTTATATTTCAATGTAAAATGATAAAACTATTTTTGTGGATTTTTAGAAGATTTATGGGATTTATTAGAATAATTTTTACCCTATTTTTCTGACCCAGAACAGTGTCTGACAGGCTCTGTCGGTCGACCGCACGGTCGACCGAACCAGGAGCCGGTCAACCAGGCGATCGACCGACGTACACAGCCTGTGCACGTTTGGCCTGGTGCTTGGGCCGATCGACCGAGCGGTCGACCAGACCAGAGAGCTCTGCTCTCTGTTTTTGGGCGGTCGACCGGCCGGTCGACCGGATGCCCCCAACGGTCAAAAATATGACCGTTGGCGGTCGACCGGGCGGTCGACGGCCAGCTGTTCTGGCTGACAAATTCAGCCAACGGCTTTATTTTTGTGGGAGGCTATTTATACCCCATCTCTTTGGGTTTTTGACTAAGTTTTTAAGAGCAAAAATTCTAGAGTTTCTTTAGTGTTTAAAACAAGTTTTCAAAAGTGTTTTTAGTGCCAAAAGATCTATCTTATTTGTTTTAAAGTGTTTTGTTTTATTTCAAAGAAATTAGAGTTTTGGGAATTAGTTTTGATCTAAAATTTCTATATCTATTTTGGTGTTTTCCCAAGAGAATTTCTTTGATCAAAACACTTTGTTTTTTCACACTTGAGCTATATCTCCTATCCTATCTATTTAAGATCATTTGTTTGTGAGAAAAAGGAAGTGGTTTGTGGTTGAGATATACCACTTATTGTAAAAACCTTTTGTTGGTTGCTCCCTCTTTGGTAGAGGTTGAGATTGTGGTTTGCTCCCTCTAGTGTGAGGTGGAGTTGGTTTTTGTATCCCTCTTCGGTAGAGGTGTTTGTGGTTGTTTGGCTACGGGCCTACTCCTCGTATGTGAGGTAGTGATTGTTTGCCTCGGTGGAGGTTGTATTGGTTGAGAGAGGAGTTCGGTACTCCCGGTTGTTGTACAAATCCTCCTCGGTGGAGGTTCCCTCGGTGGGAGTCCTAGGTGGACGAGTTAGTGGATTGGAAATCCTTCTCGGTGAAGGCGGGGACGTAGAGCTAGGGCTCGAATCTCGAAACACATCTTGTTGTTTGCGTTTGATCCATTGACTCTTACTCTCTCTCTTTTATTTGTGCATAGCATCATTCATATCATTCATATCTTATATGCTTGTGTTGTCCTTGCATTGTTTCAAATTGCTATTCATTATATGCTGGATTGTTTGTGTGCCTCACTTGTACTTAACCACGAGAGCTTCATATAGCACCTCAACTCTTATTCAGAGGAATCAAGAGTAGTTAGTCCAGAGCCCTTCACGGAAAATTTGGCTACACTCGTTGGTTGTACTAAGTGTAGTTGCAAATTAGTTTTAATTTTCGCATTTAGTTTCTAGATTAACATTATCACCTATTCACCCCCCTCTTGGTGATTTCAGCAGTGACTACCACGCTGCCTTACAGGCCAACTTCAATTTTAGCTGTTTGTTTACCTCATTTATATTGATTTATATTACAAAATTATTTGTCAAAAAAATTGCATGATTAAGCATTTTAGTAAAGTTTAGCTGCTATATTATTTCCTGTTTACCTTAAAATTTCAGCAAAATTAAAATATCTGAAAATATAGAGAAATACAATCTAGGAGCAATAATCTAGAAGAAAAATATTATCTAAATCTGCATTTCCTATTTCTACAATAAATTAATTTTACATGTAATAACTTTTTGCAATAACCTTCTGCAATAAATTAATTTTGCATGTAACATATTTCTACATTAACTTTGCCGTACATGAATTTCCTTAAATTGATAAACAATAATTTTGCCCTGCTTAATCAATTCATTTAAATTGATATTTTATACAAATTAATTGTCATTAAATCATTTTAAGATTTTATTTTCAATAGTGACTATTGTCATGATTGCTTAGATATTAAATTGCTGAAGTGTATCATATTTATAATTGCATTTTTAAAACCTTTAATTCTACAATTATTTGCAACAAAATTTTCTTGCATGTACAATACTGCTCATGCAAAGAAAAGTTTATCTTGAAAAAATAATTAGAATGCATGGTCCAATAAGCATCATGTTACACTCTAATTAGGGTGATGGACTCATATGACTATTATTCTATATAACATATTTTAATATCATGTCGATTATCTCTTTTAATTTATTTGTTCGGTTTCATAGCCGACCGGTATGTAAGCAAATTCAATCATATAAATAGAATCATACCGGAGATTATCTATCCAATACAAATACTAGTTTTGATTAGTACCATGTGACAAATAAATTTATGTGTATTCAAAATTCTCAAATTAATAATAAGATATACATTTTAATATTATGTTTTAAATTTCGTGTTATAATTTGGTTCAAGTTTTTTTAAAATATATTGCTAATCTTGTATTAAATTCTTGCTTATTCTAATATATAACTAGCTAGATTATATTATTTTTACAAATCTAAACTAAACAAGATCCCCTACATATTTATTTTACATACACTAATCTAAAATTGACTAACTCAAATTTTTATTTTTAAACTTTTCTTTTTGACAAACTATTGAAAAAAAAACACATCTAGCCTTTTTCCGGACATTGTGAATAACTTAGATCACTCCAAATATTAAACCAAATAAAATATTGGTTAACCAACTTAGGATTGATTTATGAGAGTGATACATCCATCCTCTGAACCTAAAATATAACTATACTTGATATTGACTTTTTAAGATCCCAAACTCAATAGGAAAAAGAAAATTGAAAGGTGAGTCATTCCTTTAAAATATTAGTTTAATTAGTGTATAGAAAAGTGTTCTGAAAGGTGGTTACATAATTGAGAAATGTTGTAAAACAAAAAACTTCTTACCTGATCTTCACTTTTCTGGCTAGTCAAATTAGTTAAGATTGGTTAATCTTGGGTTTGATAAACCTAATAATTGAATTGGAATCATTAGGGGTTGAGAATCAAGTAGAAAGGAAAATCAAAATCCTAACATGCATAATAAAGAATAGAATTGATAAATTGATCTACTTGAGATGGAATTGTATCCAACATATAATAAAGAAAATTTGATATGAATTGTCTTATATCATGTCTTAAAAATCTTATGTATAAAATCTAGAAATGTGTAATAGTATTTAATAAATCATGATAAAACAAAAAGATATGTGCTGTCACAGATCCCAAGTAACTATATTCCCACCAATTTAGTATACGCGATCATCTATTGCCATTGTGCAAATTAGCCAATGAGAATTTTGTTGCCACTGAGTAACATTATTGATGTTGCGACTGTGCCGACATGCTAGTATGTAGGTTATGATTCTCGCCATCGTGCGGACTGTTGCCGATGTGTGAGAATTTTTTATTGTAAGTGGAGATAATCTGTGAAATAATTTTCCTATTTATATTATTTTAGGAAAAGAAAAATTACTTCATTAAATCAAATGAAACTCTATTACTACTGATTTCTTTGGTTATTCATCTATTTTAAACTACTACAAATTTATATGATTTGATTTCTAAACAATTTCAATTTTAATTTTGACTCTGATTTTAAAACCATGTATCTTTTATGTAAATGAAAATTTTAATTAATAGTTTTAGTTAACTTAAAAGTTATTAGTCCTATTTTCTTAATCAAAGTTATTCTTTACTATTATAGTAATTTTTCTACTCAATTCTTTCTAAGTATTTTACTCTTGTTAGCATAATTTTTCTTATTCAATAAAGCTTTACAAGTTTCACTTAATGAGAAATTAATGACTAGAATTATATTAAATTATGTGAGTACATTGTTAATTTGTAAAAGACTACATGTAGTGCATCATATTGAATGGGGTTTCATAATTTTACAAATAATAGAACTACAAAAAAACTTGTTTTAGCTGTGAAAGTTAGAATTGAACTTATGCACTCATCTTGTAGTTTTGCACTTACAAATTTTATTTGCATCTTTATCATATATATATTTTGCAAATTAAAATTTGTTACATTTGTATATATTAAAAAACACTTTGAAACTCTCAGTAAATGATTCTAGTGACAAAAAAGTTTTTATTATTAGAATAATATTATATATTTTACATAGCTTCGACGATGGTAATCCCTAATCTTCTTCTTCAAAAGTAAACCATATTTTGACTATTGTCTCACATTTTTGGAGATTTAAATTAATTCCAATATACCATGATAAAATATTTCTCATATTTTCTAACAAGTATTTTGAGATTTCTTTTATAGAATTTTATGAAAGTATAAAATATGAAACTGTCTAGTTATTTTCAATAAGCAATTTAGGCATGCCTTACTCTGGAAAATCTGCACGTTTATACATATAATAATGGGTATTTCTAGACTCATATATAAATATTTATTTTTATAGGCTTGCAAAATAAAAATATGTAAAGTCCTTCTATAAAGATTTACGTCATCATAAGTAAGGACATTATTGAATATCCGTAAATTATATACGTCTCTAGAGATTTAAAAGTTTCTTTGATTAAAAGAGATTGACTACCAGATTATTAATATAGCCATATTTTAAAGATTTCTTTGAAGATTTTAAATATAACATCTTTCTAAAAATAAAAAATTATAAAGCACGATTTATTTGCAAAAATATGAACAAGTTGCATTTGCAGAACAAAAAAATCTATATCCTAATCACTAAATTTAGACCATGACGATTTGTCCAAAGATGAAAATTAAGATACTATTACAAAAATAAATGGCAAGACAAATTAGTGTTAGCCCGAAGGCCCATCACTCTAGTATTGATGATGATTAACTCATGTAGTTATAGTACTAATGATCTTGTGTTTAATTAGTATCAGATATTTGATCAAGATCTTAGTTGGTGTTTAGCTTTAACAAAGGATTTCAAGTCAAAGTTTTGGAGCTAGCATGTGTTGATTCAAGAGCTCGCGCATCAAGATTGCATCAAGTACTCAAGAGGAGTCTAGCTCATTGGATCAAGATTTGGACCAAGTCAAGAAGGAGAAGAAGACCTTTAAGAAAAGATTTCCAAGAATACTTGTGTCATGTTTGTAAGTGTCAAGATTTTATTTTTAGATAAAATGTAAATGATAGATTAGTTGGTGGATTGCTCAAGTTCATATACACTCACACACAAAATTTATATGTTAAAGAGTTTTCGTTTTGAAAAATACCAGTTTGATTTTTAAGCTTCAAAATATACATGTGTTTTATCAAAACATATTTGGGAGCTTAATGTCAAAAACATAGATATTACATCATATATGAATAGTGGATCAATCCATACATACTAAGCTCTAAAAGTGTTTAGAATATCTTATTTTTATATTTGGAAAAGTTTTAAAAAAATTGTTTTTGGAAAAGTTTTAAAAAAATTGTTTTTGAAAAATACAAGTTTTTGTTTAAGGCAAAACTTCTATATTACAAAAATAGTTCAAAATGTTTGTAATATGTTTTGTTTTTTAATCAAATATGTTTTTATATCAAAGTATATCAATGAACTTATTTTTTGTAGAATTTATGAGATTTTATTATAGGTAAAAGGACCAAGTTTTAAAACCCTAAAACCTATGTTTTGTCCTTCTGTCGGTCGACCGCACGGTCGATCGAGCCAGAGGGTGGTCGACCGGGCGGTCGACCGATGTGCACAAACGCGCATGACCCTGTTTGGCTGGAGGGCTGGTCGACCGACCCGGTCTACCGCCAGAGAGTTCTGCTCTCTAGATCTGGTCCCGGTCGACCGAGCGGTCGACCAGCAGAGAGCTCCTGCTCTCTGTATCTAGGCCTCAGTTGATCGGGCGGTCGACTGATGGCATAACAGTCAAAAATCTGACAGTTGGCCGGTTGACCGGGCGGTCGACCGACAGCAGAAAGTTCTGCTGAGTTGTCCCTAACGGCTAGTTTTTGGAGCCTATTTATATGGGGCTGTTTTGGGCTGTTTTATATAAGATTTTAAGTGAGTTTTCAAGATAGTTTTTCCTACCTTTTTAAGTGTTTATCTCCACTTGTTTTAAAGCCAAATACTTTTATATCAAAAGGAGAGTTTTTTAAGAGTGTTTTGAAAAAGAGATTTCTTGAGTTTTTCACCACCAAATCAATCCTAGTTTTCTCACACACACTTGAGCTATCCATTGCTATATCAATCCTATAGGGATCTTTGTTGTGAAAGAATTTTAGGTGATCAAAGTGTTGAGATCACAAAATTATTTCATCTTTGTATTTGAGGAGACGAACTTGCGGGTTCGTGTTGTTTCGAGTTCTTATGAGAGCTCGGTGTAGAGGTGCGGCCTCGGAAGCTAGTGTGCTTGTGTGTGTAGTTCTTGCGGGAACAAGAGAGGGACTAGTGAGTCTAAGAGTTCTACTGTGAACTCCATATAGGTGTTGCGACACCGTGATCTGGTGGGATCGATTCTAGTGGAAATCCTTCATAGTGTTGAAGGCGAGAACGTAGAGTAAGGGTGCTCGAACCTCGAAACAAATCTCCCGTGTTTGGATTTCTCTCTCTATCTCTCACTTGTGTTTATATCTTACATGCTCTTATTGTTCATATTCATTACTTACTTGATATACTTGTGCTTAAATTGTTATATGCTTGGGATTGTTTGCTCACACTTGTATTCAACCAAAAGAGCCATAGCGGCACCTCAACTCTTGTCTAGAGGAATCTTTTGTAGATAGTCTAGAGCCCTTCACTGGAAATTCGGCTACACCCTTGTGTTATACTTGGTGTGTTTAGCATAATAGTTTTTAGTTTGCATAAATAGTTTTAATTCCACATTAATTTATCATTAGATTAGCCAGTCACCTATTCACCCCCCTCTAGGTGATTTCAATTAGTATCAGAGCTTGGTGCTCTTGATTTGGGACTAACAACTAGAGTTAAAGATCCTTATTTTTGGCTAATCACAATATTTATACATACACATGAATTTCATGTCACCTCCCATGTTTGATATTCTTAACATCCAAACTTGGAAGGTTAAGATGTCAATGTACGTCAAAGCCCTAGGCATTCATATTTATTTTGCCACTATTAAAGATTCATATTGTTTAAATGGCAAAAATCTTGAGGCTAATGCAAAAGCCATCCATGCTTTAAAAAGTACCCTAAATGATGAATATTTATCTAGGGCTGCTAATTTTGATTCGATTTTTGTACTTTAGAACACTATAGTCTCTCTTGGCGAACAAAAGCAATACTATGCGGGGAGTGACTCGGATGATGGAAGTGATGCTTCCAACATATGCTACATGGTCCAAGGGGATAACCCCCTTGAGGTAAATTTTGAATTCGAGTTTGATGAGGATGTTGACTTGTCATATGATGATCTTGCTTCATTTTGTCAACAACTTCTTAAAAAATATGACTTGCTTAAAAAGGGTAATAAGAAATTGAAAAGTAAATTTGATTCCAAGTTAAAAGAAAAGGATTCCTTTCAAAATAAATTGGAATGCATTTCAAAAGAAAACGAATTTTTGAAAAATGAGAATATTTCCTTGTCTTCTAAATTAAATGATCTTTGTGAAGGAAATCTATTTTGAAAAATAAAATTATTTTGGTAAAAAAAGAAAAAGAAATTATTTTGGAAGAAAACAACTCTTTGAAAAGAAAATTTGTTTCAAAAGAAAAGGAAAATATTTCTAAAAAGAAAAAGGTTGTTGATTCTCATACTTGCCATGCTCTTCATGCAACCATTGATAAAAATGAGATTAAATTTTTGAAAAATAGAATAGATTGTTTGAGCTCAACCTTGAGCAATTGTGCATTTAATCATAATAAATTGAAAACCTTGTTTCAAAAGAAACAAACTCCACATGTACATGCACATCACCTACGGCACACTTATGCACACTTTGCACATCATGATCACACTCATTCTCATGTGCATAATAGAGTGTACAAATGTAAACATTGCAGCAACAAAGGCCATTTAGCAAAATTTTGTTATGATAAGATAAATTCTATTAATTTTGCTAATAAAAATTTTGGGTTCCAAATAATACTAACCCCCGTGAACCCAAAAGAAAATGGGTACCAAAGTCCCCACCTCTTGTGTTTGATGTAGGTGTGGCTCTCACATGACGTGAGAAAATTGGTGCCTTGGTGGCAGATGCACGGACTAGATGGACATACAATTGATGCATCACTATCAAGGAAGTTTGGTTGGAGGACCACCATAGTTTGGAGATATAGAGATATGCCCTAATGATTTTGGTAACTATCTCTAACTCCTTATTTGTTTACATGCTTTTAGATTATTGATTTTTAGCATGTTTTTCATGATTGTTATTAAATGCCATGTTATTTAGACTTATGACATACATGTATAGTAATTGAGATACACCCATATTCATATGGATTTATATTTTGTGTTCTCATTTTAGTTTAGCTATTTTGTATATCATTGCTTTAAACATGTGCATTTACCTTAATAATCATGTTTGTTTATGGTTTTGCACTTCATGTTTTGATTACATGTTTAAACGTAAATTTTCATTAAAACTTGTATATATACTTGTACAAGTAGTGAGCAACAATTGATTCTTATATGTTTGTACTTCATTGCTCATTTGTACTCATTACATGTATATGTATAACCTAGTTTTGATGATTCTTTCATTTATACATGTTTTCCCTATTCTTGTATATGTTTTGCTTCATGCATATGTAATTTTTGTCTAAAACTTATAAATAAACATGTATACGCTTGAGTCACTTGACTTCATGTAAATTACATTATGGACTCATTTGTATTTAGGATATGTATGTATTTTGTTAGTTTTGATAAAACATACATATACTTGAAGTTTGTTTTTACATGAAAAATAAATTTTTATGATTTTTCACATGTTTGATGTCTTAAGCCTCATTGACTATTTTCATGAATATGCTATTCACATGATGTTTATGCACTCATATTTAATTTGTTTACTTGTGACTTTATTTTCATGAGCTTTTATGAGCTTTATAGATTTCGAGTGTCAACTCTTGTGTATTTGGTATGTTTCATGAGATATATATGATTTGTTTTCATGTTGAAGAATCTTTAACTAGTTTTTCAAAAATTACTTCAAACTAGTTATTTATTCTTCAATTGGTAGAGTTTTTCAAACTATGCTAAAATATTTTCAAACTCTTATTTTTGAAAACCCCTTTCAACCTAAGGGCAGATGGTTAGGTGACCATACCTTGTATGCTCTAATTGAAAATCTTTTAACATGTGCATGAATAGGGTGGATAGTTATGAGTTATACACATGAATTTCATGAAATTCTATTTTTGTATACTTATATATGTTTTCTTGTATATGTATGCTTCAAATTTCAAATAATATCAATTTCAATTGGTATTTTCTTTTCATACATATATATGTTTGATTTGTTTGATTTACAATATCCTTACATGTTTAAAGTACAAATTATGTTTATGCTAAGCTTGACTAATTTTTAAATGTTAATTGGTATTTTAATGAGCTTATGCATTATTTTCAATTGGTATTTCAATTGATATCAAAATATACTTCATATTTACTTTTTAATTGATATCAAAATTTACAATATACTTCAATTGTTATCAATATGTTTCGATTTCAATTGGGTTTAGATTTCAGTTGGTATAAAAAATATTTTACCTTTTATTTGGTATCAAAATTTACCATATATTTCAATTGGTATCAAAGTATAAAATATTTTACTTTAATTGGTATCAAAATTTACAAATGTTTCAATTTCAATTGGTATCAAAAAATTTCAATTTCTATTGGTATCAAAAATCTTGTGATATCTTAAAATTTTGTTTATTTACAGGTGATATCTTAAAGTTTTAATTATTTACTAGTGGTATTTAAAAATTTGTTTTATTACTTTAAGTATTATCAAAATTTGTGTTAAAATTGTTTTGATATGTATTGCCTATATGCAAGGGGAGCTTAACATCTCTTCTATATATAGATTCATGTTGAGTGTATCTTATATTGAGGAGCTTGACATCTCTTCTTTATGTGATACACATGTGTAGGGGGGAGCTTAACATCTCCACTTATGCATTGTATATTATGCTTTAGGTGAGTTAGGGTTTTGTCATCCCTTCTTCATGTAATGTATGTATGTAGGAGAGCTAACTTAACGTCTTCCTCTTCACGAATATATATCACATATATATCCTTATGATTGATTTGTTTTTTGTTGGCCCAAAGACCCATCACTCTAATTTTGATGATGATTAACTCATATAGTTATAATACTAATGATCTTGTGTTTAATTAGTCTCAAATATATGATCAAGATCTTAGTAGGTGTTTAGCTTCATCAAAAGATTTCAAGTCAAGTTTTGAAGGTAGCACGTGTTGATTCAAGAGCATGTGCATCAAGACCACATCAAGTACTCAAGAGGAGTCTAGCTCATTGGATCATGGTTTGGACCAAGTCAAGAAGAGAAGATTTTCAAGTGAAGATTTTTCAAGAGAAGACTTGTGTCTAGGTTTGTTTTGTCAAGGTTTTGTTTTTAGATAAAATGTAAAGGATAGATTAGTTGGCGGATTGCTCAAGTATTATATACACTCACACACAAGATTTAGATGTGTTTTCATAAAAGAATTTTCATTTTGAAAAAATACCGTTTTGGTTTTTGGAGTTTCATATATACAGATGTTTTAACCAAAACCATTTTAGTGCTTATTGTCAAAAATATAGATATTTCTTCATATATGTGTAGTGGATCATATCCATACACACTAAGCTTTAAAAGTGTTTAAAATATCTTATTTTTGTATTTGGAGAAGTTTTGAAAAAATCAATTTGAAAAAAATACAGATTTTGTTTTAAGCCAAAATTTCTAAGTCATAAAAATAGTTCAAAATGTTTGTAACATATTTTGATTTTTACTCAAACATATTTATATATCAAAGTATAATACTGAACTTATTTTTGTAGATTTTTAGAGAATTTATGGGATTTATTAAAGGTAAAAAGTCAAGTTTTTAAATCCCCAAAATTGTTTTTCTGGCATTTCGCCGGTCGACCGTGACTGAGGTCGGTCGACTGACGTGCACAAAACGTGCACAGGTTGGGCCGGTCGACCGCACGGTCGACCGCCAGAGAGTGTTTGCTATCTGGAAAGGGCCCGGTCGATCGGGCGGTCGACCGCTAGGCCATTGCCCAGTTGGCGGTCGACCGACCTTCCCAACGGTCGGAAATCCGACCGTTGGCGGTCGACTGTCAGCAGTCAGAACTGCTGAGTTGGCTTCCAATGGGCAGATTTTTGGAGCTTATAAAATAGGGCTCCCCTGGACTGTATTACACAAGATTTCAAGAGAGTTTTTGGGCTAGTTTTTTCCTACCTATATCTACATGTTTTAGAGCCAATATTTTCAAATCAAAAGCGTTTTCAAAAGTGATTTCTTTGAGTTTTTCACCACAAATTCCATCCTTGTTTTCTCACACATACTGTAATATCACCTAGAGGGGGGGGTGAATAGGTGATGGCTAATCTAATGGTCACTTAATGCCCAATGATGCGGAAGTTAAAACAAATATGACCAAATTAAATCTTCTTTTAATTAAACACTTATGTATAACTCAAGAGTGTTGCCGAATTCCCTTTGCAGGGCTCTGGACAAGCTCCTCTAGATTCCCCTTGAATGGGTTGAGGTGCCGCGTTGGCTCTCTTGGTTGAATACTAGTGTTAACAACAATCCCAAGCAAGTATAGCAATTATGAGCACAAGGGAATATATCAAGCATATAAATGATAAAAACAATTATTGAATGCAAGATATAAAAGAGACAAAGAGAGAGAGAGAGAGATAGAGTAAGCAATCGCAAACACAAAGGGTTTGTTTCGAGGTTCGAGCACACTTGCTCTACATCCCCGCCTTCGACACACGAAGGATTTCCACTATGCAAGATCCCAATGGATCTCTCCTCGGTGCCGCAACACCTACAATCCCTCGGACTCCCAAGTCTCGTACACACGCAAGCTCCACAAGCTCGCCGAGGCCGCACCTCAAACCACCAAGAGTTCACAACCGAACTCTAACCACCAACGAGCACACTTGCCCGTCTCCTCAAAGAACAAAGATGAAATCTTTGGTGATCTACAATACTTTGATCACCAATTACAAACTCTCACTACAACACTCTTCCTATAGGATAGATATAATAATGGATGCTCAAGTGTGGTGTGAGAAAATCAAGGATTAGAAAGGTGGAGGAAAAACTCAAAGAATCACACTTTAAATTACTCTTGATAAATTCTTTCCTTTTGATTGGAAGTATTTGCACTCAAATATGTGGAGAAAACTCTGTTAAAAGGATGGGAAAAACTGGCTTAGAAATCTCCAAAAATCTTAGCTCAAAACAATGACCAAACCCCCTTTTATAGAGGCCAGAAAAATATGACCGTTGGGGTCTGTTAGAGCTGCCGGTCGACCGGCCGGTCGACCGCCAACGGTCAAAAATCCGACCGTTGCAGCCTCCGGTCGACCGGTCGGTCGACCGAAACAAACAGAGAGCAGAACTCTCTGTAGCGGTCGACCGTCCGGTCGACCGGACCACTGAGCTGACAACGTGCACAAGGCTGTGCACGTCCGGTCGACCTGACCAAGCTGCGGTCGACCGTCCGGTCGACCGTTTTGGCCTGTCAGCCAGTCCCAGATCTGCTCATAAAAGGGATTTGAAAATAGGTCTTTTAACTTAATAAAAATCCCATAAATTCTCAATAAATCTACAAAAATAGTTTCAATGTTATACAATGATACACAAACATGCTTGCACAAAATCAAGGCATGTTATAATAGATTTGAACTATTTATGTAATATGGAAATATTGGCTCAAATATAAAGACTGTTTTTCCAGAACATGTTTTTCAAGAACTAGTTTTTCAAAATCTTCATCAAATACAAAAACAAGATATTTGAGTTCATTCTAAAGCATAATGTGTATGGATATGATCCACTACACAATCATAATGAAATATCTATGTTTTTGACATTTAGCATAAAACATGGTTTTGGTTAAAGGATATGCATGATAGAAATACCAAAAACCAACTATATATATATTGTCACAAACAAAAATCTTTTACTAAAAATAAAAATCTTTTATGAAAGCAATTCTATCAAGAGTGTGTGTGTGATATAGACTTGAGCAATCCACCAACTATCTATCCTTTACATTTTTAACTAAACAAAAAACTAAATCTTATACCTAGACCCAAGTCTTCATCTTCTTGAAGTCTTCACTTGAAGGCTTCTCATCTTCTTGACTTGGTCCAAATGCAATCCACCGAGCTCATCTCTAGATGTGTTCTTGATGCATAGGCTCGTGAATCAACCGGTGCTAGCTTCCAACTTGTCTTTAAATCCTTTGTTGAAGCTCCACACCTACTAAGATCTTGATAATGAATCTGTCACTAATTAAACACAAGATCATTAGTAATCATAACTTCATGAGTTGATCATCATCAAAACTAGAGTGATAGGCCTTTGGGCCAACAATCTCCCCCTTTTTGATGATGACAAAACTCATGGAGTTATATATGCATGGATTAAAGTAAAGCTTCAAAGAAGCTCCCCCTTAACTCATGCATACCAAATAAACAATAAGATAAGCATGAAAAGCACATGACATGTATGCAAATGTAGGAGATGCAATCATATAAATCAAATCATAAATCAAATTGTTTTCTCCTATTTGCAAATTAAAAAAAAAACATATATGCATAACACACAAATCTTACTCCCCCTTAAGCAAGGAAGACATGCATATATCATAAATACTTACGAATACTTCTCCCCCTTTTTGTCAATCATCAACAAAGGGTTCAAAGTAAAATACATCAAACAAAATTTCTCCCCCTTTTTGTCAAAAACAAAGAAATCAAGGAGGGGTAAAATCAAATCGATCAATACAAGGTTATATGCGATATACATTCATGAAGAGGAAGACGCTAAGTTAGCTTCCCTACACATATGCATTACATGAAGAAAGGATGACAAGCCCTAACTCACATAACACATATTATGTAATGCATAAGAGGAGATGTGAAGCTCCCCCTACACACGTATATCATATAAAGAAGAGTTGTCAAGCTCCTCAATTTATAATATACTCAACATGAATCCATATGTAAGAGAGATGTTAAGCTCTCCTTGCATATAGGAAATACAAATCAAAAATTTTGAATATTTCTTTATCAAAACAAAAATTTTAACTTTCTTAATAAAACACATTTTGAGATATCAAATCAACATATTTTTATTTTGATATCAATTTTGAAAACATATTGCATAAGCTTTAAGAATTACCAATTGAAAGTTAAGCTTAGCATATAGATCACATGTATGAAAAGATAATACCAATAGAAATTGATATAATAAATTTGAAAGCATTCATACATACAATCAAAATATGAGTATATAGAAATCATATTGATACCAATTGAAAATATCCAATGATACCAATTGAAAAATTAAGCTTAAGTGTATACATCATATAATCTACCATATGAAGAATTCGAACTAGTTAAATGAAAATGTTTAACAACTAGTACGGAGTCCTTCAATCAAGGAATAAATCAAAAGTTTTTCATAAAACACAAGTAAATCACATGACACTAAAAACACTCTAGTATCCATAAAGTCCATATTGAAAAGATGAGTGTACTAGTGTTATGTGGAACATGGCATTATGAAAAATAGCAACAAAGCTCAATATTCCCTTTTTTTTTAAAAAAAATAGTCACAAATTATCATAAATTTTGAAAACATGAAAATCATTAAAAAAAATTTTATTATTACACCAAAATTTATAATTCAAGGTATATGTATATTTTGACAACACAATAAGCATACATACATATCCCTAAAACATAATTGAGTCCATATAAGTAGATTTGCAATAAAGGCAAACGACTCAAAAGGTATACATGTATATCTTAAAGTTTGACAAAATACACATATACATGAAATGAAAACACATGATCATAATACAAATTCAATAAGTGAGAATACAAGTTTAAAGATGTAAGTATCATCAAAACTAAGCAATACAAGCACATTTCATGGGTTCAAATAAGCATTCAAGCACAAATATAAATAGATTTATTTGTGGCCCATGATATGTACAAGCATAAATCCTAGTGTTGATAAAACTAACATATAAACTAATATTCAATACATGAAGCATCAAATTTTGAGAAAAATAGAATCATGTGTAAATCTCAAAAATTATTTGAAGAATAAATAACTAGTATACATTGTTTTTGAAAAACTAGTTAAAGATCCTTCAATTATAACAAATCTTATGTTTTTCATAAACATAACTAGATACATAGTAATTTAAGCACTCATGGTCTATATGGCTCAATATATATATTTTTTAACAAAAGTGTGAGTGTTAAACTAACATGTAAATAGCATTTTTTATGAAAATAGTCAATGAAGCTCAAAAAGATCATAAATCACAAATCAACTCAAAACATTTTTCATCAAATCACTAATCTTCATGGTATATGTATGATTAATCCAATCCTAACAATACACATACATATCCCAAAATAAAAAAGAGTCTATCAAATGTATTTGCATGAACGCAAGAGACTCACGGGTATACATGTATATTTATTAGATTTGAATTAATAATGCATATACATGAAGTAAATCATTAAAATAGGCAATAACATGTATAAAAGAGAATCATCAAAACTAGATTATACATATACATAAAGTGGATACAAGTGAGCATGAAGTTCAAGTATATATGAGTCAATTGTAGTTCACTATTCACATATGTATAAATGCAAGTTTGACACATTCAACATTTAAGCATGTAAATACCACATGAAGCACAAATCAAATAAAATCATGAACATGCTATATGACATATGAAATTAAAAGCATGTACATAAAAGTAGGAGTTTAGAGGTTGTTACCAACTCCAAAGCTCCAAGCATGGTGGTCTTTCCCACCAAATTTCCTTGATAGCAATGCATCCAAAAGTTTGTCCATCATGTCCATTGCATCCGCTATCAAGGCACCAATCCTCTCACGTTTTGTGAGAGCCCTCACCTACATCAAAATCAAAAGGTGGGGGTTTTGGTACCCATACTTTCTTGGGTCCTTTAGGGTTAGCTTTATTGTAAGGATCCCAAAATCTTTTATACTTAGCAAAATATAAATGAGGTTTCTTATCAAAACAATATTTTGCTAAATGGCCTTTGCGGCCACAATGTGTACATACGTACACCTTAGTATGCTTATGTGTAGGAGTGTGATCATGTTGTGCAACATAAGCATGATGATGAGAGTGATGTGCATGAACATGAGGAGTTTGTTTCTTTGAAAACATTGACTCCAACTTAGTATGATTAAATGCACAAGAGTTCAAAGTTGAACTCAAATTATCCATTTTATTTTTTAAATTCTTAATCTCATTAGTTGTGGCATGTAAAGCATGGTGAGATAAAGAATCATTTTTCTTTTTCTTTTGAAAAACATTATCCTTTTCTTTTCAACAAATTTTCTTTTTAAAGATTTATTTTCTTGTAAAATACTTTCTTTTGTTGTTCCACCATAGCAATATCATTTTTCAAAATATTGTTCCCTTCACAAAGATCATTCAATTTTGAAAGCAAGGAAACATTTTCATTTTTCAAATCTTTATTTTTCTTTTCTAAACATGCAAGTTTATTTCTAAAAGAATCATTTTCTACATGCATGCAATCAAATTTCTTTTTCAAACTTTTGTTATCTTTTTCTAAGCATGCAATGTTATCTCTAAATGAGTCATGTTCTTTATGCATGCAAGCAATGTCCTTTTTCAAATTTTATTTTCTTTCTTTTTCATGTCATATTTCTCAAGCAATAATTGGCAAAATAAATTGAGCTCATCATATGACATAATATCATCTTCCTCGGATTCGGAAGTTACCTCAAGGGGGTTATCCCCTTGGACCATGTAGCACTTGTTGGAGGTGTCGCTTCCAACGTCCGAGTCACTCCCCGCATAGTATAGATCTTTTTCGCCGAGGGAGGTGATGATGTTCCATACTACAAAAGCCGATTCAACATTAGAAACCCTAGATAAATAATCATCATTTAGGGTTGACTTGATAGCATGAAGGGCTTTTGCATTAGCCTCAAAGTACTTGCTATTATTAAAATATGAATCATTAGTAGTAGCAAGATATACATGAATGCCTAAGGCCTTGAGGTACAATAACATCTTAACCTTCCAAATGTTGATGTTAAGGATGTCAAAGGTGGGTGGTGACATGAAGTCCATGGTGTGTGTACAAATCTTGTGATTAGCCTAAAATGAGGATCTTTTACTCTAGGTTGTTAGACCCAAATCAGAGTACCAAGCTCTGATACCAATTGTAATATCACCTAGAGGGGGGTGAATAGGTGATGGCTAATCTAATGGTCACTTAATGCCCAATGATGCGGAAGTTAAAACAAATATGACCAAATTAAATCTTCTTTTAATTAAACACTTATGTATAACTCAAGAGTGTTGCCGAATTCCCTTTGCAGGGCTCTGGACAAGCTCCTCTAGATTCCCCTTCAATGGGTTGAGGTGCCGCGTTGGCTCTCTTGGTTGAATACTAGTGTTAACAACAATCCCAAGCAAGTATAGCAATTATGAGCACAAGGGAATATATCAAGCATGTAAATGATAAAGACAATTATTGAATGCAAGATATAAAAGAGACAAAGAGAGAGAGAGAGAGAGAGAGAGAGAGAGAGAGAGAGAGAGATAGAGTAAGCAATCGCAAACACAAAGGGTTTGTTTCGAGGTTCGAGCACACTTGCTCTACATCCCCGCCTTCGACACACGAAGGATTTTCACTATGCAAGATCCCAATGGATCTCTCCTCGGTGCCGCAACACCTACAATCCCTCGGACTCCCAAGTCCCGTACACACGCAAGCTCCACAAGCTCGCCGAGGCCGCACCTCAACCACCAAGAGTTCACAACCGAACTCTAACCACCAACGAGCATACTTGCCCGTCTCCTCAAAGAACAAAGATGAAATCTTTGGTGATCTACAATACTTTGATCACCAATTACAAACTCTCACTACAACACTCTTCCTATAGGATAGATATAACAATGGATGCTCAAGTGTGGTGTGAGAA
This sequence comes from Agave tequilana, assembly GCA_038442645.1. Classification (NCBI taxonomy): domain Eukaryota; kingdom Viridiplantae; phylum Streptophyta; class Magnoliopsida; order Asparagales; family Asparagaceae; genus Agave; species Agave tequilana. Next base: position 55,098 of record JAVJIF010023125.1, read on the forward strand.
AATCAAGGATTAGAAAGGTGGAGGAAAAACTCAAAGAATCACACTTTAAATTACTCTTGATAAATTCTTCCCTTTAATTGGAAGTATTTGCACTCAAATATGTGGAGAAAACTCTGTTAAAAGGATGGGAAAAACTGGCTTAGAAATCTCCAAAAATCTTAGCTCAAAACAATGACCAAACCCCCTTTTATAGAGGCCAGAAAAATATGACCGTTGGGGTCTGTCAGAGCTGCCGGTCGACTGGCCGGTCGACCGCCAACGGTCAAAAATCCGACCGTTGCAGCCTCCGGTCGACCGGTCGGTTGACCGAAACAAACAGAGAGCAGAACTCTCTGCAGCGGTCGACCGTCTGGTCGACCGGACCACTGAGCTGACAACGTGCACAAGGCTGTGCACGTCCGGTCGACCGTCCGGTCGACCGTTTTGGCCTGTCAGCCAGTCCCAGATCTGCTCATAAAAGGGATTTGAAAATAGGTCTTTTAACTTAATAAAAATCCCATAAATTCTCAATAAATCTACAAAAATAGTTTCAATGTTATACAATGATACACAAACATGCTTGCACAAAATCAAGGCATGTTATAATAGATTTGAACTATTTATGTAATATGGAAATATTGGCTCAAATATAAAGACTGTTTTTCCAGAACATGTTTTTCAAGAACTAGTTTTTCAAAATCTTCATCAAATACAAAAACAAGATATTTGAGTTCATTCTAAAGCATAATGTGTATGGATATGATCCACTACATAATCATAATGAAATATCTATGTTTTTGACATTTATCATAAAACATGGTTTGGTTAAAGGATATGCATGATAGAAATACCAAAAACCAACTATATATATATTGTCACAAACAAAAATCTTTTACTAAAAATAAAAATCTTTTATGAAAGCAATTCTATCAAGAGTGTGTGTGTGATATAGACTTGAGCAATCCACCAACTATCTATCCTTTACATTTTTAACTAAACAAAAAACTAAATCTTATACCTAGACCCAAGTCTTCATCTTCTTGAAGTCTTCACTTGAAGGCTTCTCATCTTCTTGACTTGGTCCAAATGCAATCCACCGAGCTCATCTCTAGATGTGTTCTTGATGCATAGGCTCGTGAATCAACCGGTGCTAGCTTCCAACTTGTCTTTAAATCCTTTGAACTCTAACCACCAACGAGCACACTTGCCCGTCTCCTCAAAGAACAAAGATGAAATCTTTGGTGATCTACAATACTTTGATCACCAATTATAAACTCTCACTACAACACTCTTCCTATAGGATAGATATAACAATGGATGCTCAAGTGTGGTGTGAGAAAATCAAGGATTAGAAAGGTGGAGGAAAAACTCAAAGAATCACATTTTAAATTACTCTTGATAAATTCTTCCCTTTTGATTGGAAGTATTTGCACTCAAATATGTGGAGAAAACTCTGTTAAAAGGATGGGAAAAACTGGCTTAGAAATCTCCAAAAATCTTAGCTCAAAACAATGACCAAACCCCCTTTTATAGAGGCCAGAAAAATATGACCGTTGGGGTCTGTCAGAGCTTCCAGTCGACCGGCCGGTCGACCGCCAACGGTCAAAAATCCGACCGTTGCAGCCTCCGGTCGACCGGTCGGTCGACCGAAACAAACAGAGAGCAGAACTCTCTGCAGCGGTCGACCGTCCGGTCGACCGGACCACTGAGCTGACAACGTGCACAAGGCTGTGCACGTCCGGTCGACCGGACGGTCGACCTGACCAAGCTGCGGTCGACCGTCCGGTCGACCGTTTTGGCCTGTCAGCCAGTCCCAGATCTGCTCATAAAAGGGATTTGAAAATAGGTCTTTTAACTTAATAAAAATCCCATAAATTCTCAATAAATCTACAAAAATAGTTTCAATGTTATACAATGATACACAAACATGCTTGCACAAAATCAAGGCATGTTATAATAGATTTGAACTATTTATGTAATATGGAAATATTGGCTCAAATATAAAGACTGTTTTTCCAGAACATGTTTTTCAAGAACTAGTTTTTCAAAATCTTCATCAAATACAAAAACAAGATATTTGAGTTCATTCTAAAGCATAATGTGTATGGATATGATCCACTACACAATCATAATGAAATATCTATGTTTTTGACATTTAGCATAAAACATGGTTTTGGTTAAAGGATATGCATGATAGAAATACCAAAAACCAACTATATATTTATTGTCACAAACAAAAATCTTTTACTAAAAATAAAATCTTTTATGAAAGCAATTCTATCAAGAGTGTGTGTGTGATATAGACTTGAGCAATCTACCAACTATCTATCCTTTACATTTTTAACTAAACAAAAAACTAAATCTTATACCTAGACCCAAGTCTTCATCTTCTTGAAGTCTTCACTTGAAGGCTTCTCATCTTCTTGACTTGGTCCAAATGCAATCCACCGAGCTCATCTCTAGATGTGTTCTTGATGCATAGGCTCGTGAATCAACGGTGCTAGCTTCCAACTTGTCTTTAAATCCTTTGTTGAAGCTCCACACCTACTAAGATCTTGATAATGAATCTGTCACTAATTAAACACAAGATCATTAGTAATCATAACTTCATGAGTTGATCATCATCAAAACTAGAGTGATAGGCCTTTGGGCCAACACATACTTGAGCTTTCCATTGCTATATTATCCTATAGGAGAGGTGTTGTGAGATTGTTTTTAGGTGATCAAAGTGTTGTGATCACCAAAGTATTCTACTTTGTATTTGAGGAGGCGGACTTGCGGGTTCGCGTTGTTTCGGGTTCTAGTGAGAACTCGGTGTAGAGGTACGGCCTCGACAAGCTTACGTGCTTGCGTGTGTTTGTTCTTGCGGGAACAAGAGAGGGACTACGGAGTCCAAAGGAGTTCTAGTGTGAACTCGCTTGTAGGTGTTGCGACACCGAATGATCCGGTGGGATCGTTTTTAGTTGAAATCCTTCATAGTGTTGAAGGCGGTGACGTAGAGCAAGGGTGCTCGAACCTCGAAACAAATCTTTCGTGTTTGCGATTGCTCTCTCTCTATCTCTCACTTGTCTTTATATCTTACTTATGCTTATTGCTCATATCTCTCATATGCTTGATATATTGTGTGCTTAATTAATATATGCTTGGGGATTATTTGCTGACACTTGTATTCAACCAAGAGAGCCATAGCGGCACCTCAACTCTCTTGAGGAGTTAGTCCAGAGCCCTTCACGGAGAATCCGGCTACACTCTTAGGTTATACTTGGTGTGTTTAGCTTAAGAATTTTTAGTTTGCATAAATAGTTTTAATTCCGCATTAATTCACCATTAGATTAGCTAGTAACCTATTCACCCCCTCTAGGTGATTTCAATTGGTATCAGAGCCAAGTGCTTTTGATTTGAGTCTAACAACCTAAAGTTGAAGATCCTCATTTATAACTAATCACAATATTTGTACACACACATGGATTTCATGTCACCTCCCACTTTGGACATTATTAACATCCAAGCTTGGAAAGTTAGGAAGTCTTTGTACCTCAAAGGCCTAGGTATTCATGTTTATCTTACTACCATTAAGGATTCATACTTTAATAATAGCAGGTATCTTGAGGCTAACTCAAAAGCCATCCATACTTTGAAGTCAACCCTAAGTGATGATTATCTATGTAGGATTTCTAACTTTGATTCGGCTTTTGTACTTTGGAACACTATAGTCTCCCTTGGCGAACAAGAGCAATACTATGCGGGGAGCGACTCAGATGTTGGAAGTGAGGCTTCCAACGTATGCTATATGGTCCAAGGGGATAACACCCTTGAGGTAAACTCCGAATCCAAGCTTAATGAGGATGTTGACATGCCTTATAAAGAGCTTGCTTTATTTTGTCAACAATTTCTAGAAAAATATGACATGCTTAAAAGGGATAATAAGAAAATAAAAAATAAATTTGATTCCTTGTTAAAAGAAAAAAATTCTTTTCAAACAAAGTTGGAATGCATTTCAAAAGAAAATGATTTGTTGAAAAAGGACAATATTTTCTTAACTTCTAAATTAAATGATCTTTGTGAAGGAAATACTTCTTTGAAAAATAAGATTATTTTGGTGAAAAAGGAAAAGGAAATTGCTTTAAATGAAAACAACTTCTTGAAAAGAAAAGTTGTTTCAAAAAAAAAAGAAACTATTTCTAAAAAGAAAAAGAATAATGATTCTCATCATGCTTTACATGCTACTATTGATCAAAATGAGATTAAATTTTTAAAAAATAGAATAGGTTGTTTGAGCTCAACTTTCAGCAATTGTGCATTTAATCATAATAGATTGGAAACCTTGTTTCAAAAAAAACAAGTTTCACATGCTTATGCACATCACCCACGGCACACATATGCACACTTTGCACGTCATGATCACACTCATACACATTTGCATACTAGAGTGTACAAGTGTACACATTATGGCCGCAAAGGCCATTTGATAAAATTTTGTTATGATAGAATTAATTCTTTAAATTTTGCTAACAAGAATGTTTGGGTTCCTTACAATGCTAACCCCCATGGACCCAAAAGAAAATGGGTACCAAAGTCCCCACCTCTTGTGTTTGATGTAGGTGTGGGCTCTCACATGACATGAGAGGTTTGGTGCCTTGGTGGTGGATGCATATGGACTAGATGGATACACATATTGATGCACCGCTATCAAGAAAGTTTTGGTGGGAAGACAACCAAGTTTTGGAGACTTAGAGTATAGGTCTTTAGTTTGGTAACTATGTCTAAACTCCTATTTTATTTACATGCTTTTACATTGATAATTTTTAGCATGTTCATGTTTTGTGCTTCATGTGGTAAATACTTGTTTAGATGTAGTTTTTATCAAAACTTGTGTATATACTTGTACAAGTAGTGAGTAACATTTGATTCTTATATGTTTGTACTTCATTGCTCATTTGTACTCACTACATGCACATGTATAGCTTAGTTTTGATGACTGCCTCATTTATACTTGTCTTGCCTATCTTTTTGCATGTTTTGCTTCATGTATATGTAATCTTTGTCCAAAACTAATAAATATACATGTATACCCTTGAGTCACTTGCCTTCATGCAATTTACATTATGGACTTTTTAAGTTTGGGATATGTATGCATATTGTTAGCTTTGGATAAATCATACATATACCTTGAAGTTTATTTTTAAATGAAAAATAAATTTTTATGATTTTCATATTTGTTTGATAAAAAGATATTCATGTTTGTTTTGAGCCTTATTGACTATTTTCATGAATACGCTATTCACATGATGCTTGTACACTCACATTATTTATTCATTTATTCATGACTTTGTTTCATGAACATTTTATGAGTCTTATAGATTTCGAGTGTCAACTCTTGTGCATTTGTTATATTTCATGAGATATATATGTTTTATTTTCATGTTTGAAGGATCTTTAACTAGTTTTTCAAAAATTACTTTTAACTAGTTATGTATTCTTCATTTGGTGGTGTTTTCAATCTATAAATATTTTCAAATCTATTTTTGAAAACTTCTACCCTTTAAGGGCGGATGGATGGGCGACCATGCCTTGTATGCTCAAACTAAATATCTTTTATCATGTGCATGAAAAGGGTGGATCTTTATGAGTTATACATTTGATTCACATCATATTTTCAATTGGTATTACAATTGATATTTTTGTGTATACTCATATTTATTCTCTATATATGTATGCTTTAAATTTCAAATAATATCAATTGGTATTTTCATTTTTCATACATATATATAATTTGATTGTGCTTGATTTACGATTTATTTACATGTTTAAAGCATAAAGTTGTTTATGCTAAGCTTGAATTAAATCTTGATCTCAATTGGTACTTTTATAAGCTTATGCATTATTTTCAATTGGTGTTTTTATTGGTATCAATATTTACTATATACTTCAATTAGTATCAATATGTTTCAATTTCCAATTGGGTTTAAATTTCAATTGGTATCAATATGTTTTTCCCATTTGGTATCAAAAATCTACCATATATTTTAATTGGTATCAAAATATAATATTTTCTTTCATTGGTATTAAATATACAAATGTTTCAATTTCAATTGGTATCACAAATTTCCTATTTCATATGGTATCAATATCTTGTGATATCTCATATTTATTTGTTGATTTAAGAAAAATTTAAAATTTGTATTGTTTATTTACAAGTGGTATCTTAAAATTTTGTTTATGTACAAATGGTATCTCAAAATTTGTTTAAGTATTATAACAATTTGTGTTTAGAATATTTGATATGTATTGTCTATATGCAAGGAGAGCTTAACACCTCTTCTATATATAGATTCATGTTGGAGTGTATCTTCTATTGAGGAGGTTGACATCTCTTCTTTATGTGATACAGTGTGGAGGGGGAGCTTCACATCTCCGCTTATGCACTGTATATTATGCTTTATGTGAGTTAGGATTTATCATCCCTTCTTCATTTAATGCATGTATGCAGGGAAGCTAACTTAGCGTCTTCCTCTTCATGAATGTATATTGCATATATATCCTTATGGTTGATTTGTTTTATTTTACCCCTTTATTAATGATTGACAAAAAGGAGGAGAAAGATTTTGAGTTTATATATGCCTATTTGAGTTTTGCATATATTGAGTTTATACATCTTATGTTTTCACAAAATGGGGAGAATGATTTTGAAAGTTTAAACAAAAAGGGGAGAAGGTTTTTGGGAAAAGATTTTGGATGTTTGCATGTTTCTCTCACCTCGTTGATGCATACATATTTGTTTAGTTTCATGTACTTCATGAAATATCTTATTGTTTATTATTATGCATGAGTTAAGGGGAGCTTCTATGAAGCTTAACTTTAATCCATGCATATATAACTCCATGAGTTTTGTCATCATCAAAAAGGGGGAGATTGTTGGCCCAAAGGCTCATTACTTTAGTTTTGATGATGATTAACTCATGTAATTATCGTACTAATGATCTTGTGTTTAATTAGTCTCAGATATATGATCAAGATCTTAGTAGGTGTTTAGCTTCATCAAAGGATTTCAAGACAAGTTTTGAAGGTAGCACGTGTTGATTCAAGAGCTTGTGCATTAAGACCACATCAAGTACTCAAGAGGATTCTAGCTCGTTCGATTATGGTTGGATAAGTCAAGAAGAGAAGAAGATTTTCAAGTGAAGATTTTTCAAGAGAAGACTTGTGTCTAGTTTGTTTTGTTAAGATTTTATTTTTAAATAAAATATAAAGGATAGATTAGTTGGTTGATTGCTCAACTATCATATACACTCACACACAAGATTTAGATTTATTTCATAAAAGAATTTTCATTTTGGAAAAATACCGTTTTGATTTTTGGAGTTTCATATACACAAATGTTTTAACCAAAACCATTTTAGTGCTTATTGTTAAAAACATAGATATTCTTCATATATGTGTAGTGGATCATATCCATACACACTAAGCTTTAAAAGTGTTTAAAATATCTTGTTTTTGTATTGGAGAAGTTTTAGAAAAATCAATTTGGAAAAATACAGATTTTTTTAAGCTAAAATTTCTAAGTCACAAAAATAGTTCAAAATGTTTGTAACATGCTTTGATTTTTACTCAAACATATTTGTATATGAAATTATAATACTGAACTTATTTTTGTAGATTTTTTAGAGAATTTATGAGATTTTATTAAAAGTAAAAGCCAAGTTTTTAAATCACCAAAACTGTTTTTCTGGCCTTCAGTCGGTCGACCGCACGGTCGACCGTGACTGAGATCAGTCGACCGACGTGCATAAACGTGCACAGGTTGGGCCGGTCGACCGCACGGTCGACCGCTAGAGAGTGTCTGCTCTCTGGAAATAGCCCGATCGACCGGGCAGTCGACGGCTAGGTCATTGCCCAGTTGGCGGTCGACCGGCCGATCGACGACCTTCCAAACGGTCGAAAATCTGAACGTTGGCGGTCAACCAGGCGGTCGACCGTCAGCAGTCAGAACTGCGGAGTTGGCTTCCAACAGGCAGATTTTTGAGCCTATAAAATGGGACTTCCTTGGACTGTATACACAAGATTTCAATAGAGTTTTGGGGTAGTTTTTTTCCTACCTATATTAGTGGTTATATCCATATGTTTCAGAGCCAATATTTTCAAATCAAAGGAGAGTTTTCATGAGTTTTCAAAAGCGATTTCTTGAGTTTTTTTACCACAAATTCCATCCTGTTTTCTCACACATACTTGAGCTTTTCATTACTATATCATTCCTTTAGGGAGGTGCTGTGAGATTGTTTTTAGGTGATCAAAGTGTTATGATCACCAAAGTTCTACTTGTTTTTGAGGAGGCAGACTTGCGGGTTCGCGTTGTTTCGGGTCTAGTGAGAACTCGGTGTAGAGGTGCAGCCTCGACAAGCTTGTTGCGTGTGTTTGTTCTTGTGGGAACAAGAGAGGGACTAGAGAGTCCAAAGGAGTTCTAGTGTGAACTCGCTTGTAGGTGTTGTGGCACGATGGGATCGTTTTTAGTGGAAATCCTTATAGTGTTGAAGGCGGGGACGTAGAGCAAGGGTGCTCGAACCTCGAAACAAATCTCCCGTGTTTGCGATTGCTCTCTCTATCTCTCACTTGTCTTTATATCTTGCTTATGCTTATTATCATATCTCTCATATGCTTGATATATGTGTGCTTAAATTAAATATGCTTCGGGATTGTTTGCTCACACTTGTATTCAACCAAGAGAGCCATAGCGGCACCTCAACTCTTATCTAGAGGAATCTTGAGGAGTTAGTCCAGAGCCCTTCACAAGGGAATCAGCTACACTCTTAGGTTATACTTGGGGTGTTTACTTAAGATTTTTAGTTTGCATAAATAGTTTTAATTCCGCATTAATTCACCATTAGATAGTTAGTCACCTATCCCCCCCTCTCTAGGTGATTTCATTTTTCACCCTTTGTTGATGATTGACACAAAAAGGGGAGAATGATTTTGAGTTTAATGATTTTGAGTTTATATATGCATAATGATTTTGAATTTATATATGCATATTTAGAAATTGAGTTTATGCATATATAGAGTTATGCATGTCCTATATTTTATGTTATACAAAAAGGGGAGAAGGATTTTGAAAGTTTATCCAAAATGGGGGAGAAGTTTTTTTGGGGGAGAAGAATTTTTGGCTTATACAATTTTCTCTCACCTTATTTATGCATATATATTTGTTTAGTTTATGCACTTCATTGAATATCTATTTGTTTATTGTCATGCATGAGTTAAAGGGGAGCTTTTATGAAGCTTATCTTTAATCCATGCATATATAACTCCATGAGTTTTGTCATCATCAAAAAGGGAGAGATTGTTGGCCGAAGCCCCATCACTCTAGTTTTGATGATGATTAACTCATGAAGTTATAGTACTAATGATCTTGTATTTAATTAGTATCAGATATTTGATCAAGATCTTAGTGGTGTTTAGCTTCAACAAAGGATTTCAAGTCAAAGTTTTGGAGCTAGCACGTGTTGATTCAAGAGCTCGCGCATCAAGATTGCATCAAGTATTCAAGAGGAGTCTAACTCATTGGATCAAGGTTTGGACAAAGTTAAGAAGGAGAAGAAGACCTTCAAGAGAAGATTTCCAAGAAGACTTGTGTCATGTTTGTAAGTGTCAAGATTTATTTTTAGATAAAATGTAAAGGATAGATTAGTTGGTGGATTTGCTCAAGTTCATATACAGTCACACACAAAATTTATGTGTTTCATAAAAGAGTTTTCGTTTTGAAAATACCGGTTTGGTTTTTAAGCTTCAAATATACTTGTGTTTATTAAAATTTATTTTAGAGCTTAATGTCAAAAACATAGATATTACATCATATTAAAATTTATTTTAGAGCTTAATGTCAAAAACATAGATATTACATCATATATGTGTAGTGGATCATATCCATACACACTAAGCTCTAAAGTGTTTAGAATATCTTATTTTTGTATTTGAAAAAGTTTTGGAAAAATCGTTTTTGAAAAGTACAGGTTTTGTTTAACACAAAACCTTTATATTACAAAATAGTTCAAAATATTTGTAATATGTTTTGTTTCTTAATCAAAAATGTTTGTATATCAAGTATATCAATGAACTTATTTTTGTAGAATTTATGAGAATTTATGGGATTTTATTGAGGTAAAAAGATCAAGTTTTAAATCCCTAAAACCTGTGTTCTGGCCTTCTGCCGGTCGACCGGGCGGTTGATCGATGTGCATAAACGTGCACAACCTGTTTGGCTGGAGTCCGCTCGACCGACCCGGTCGACCGTAGAGAGTTCTGCTCTAGATTGGCCCCGGTAGACCGGGCGGTCGACGGCAGAGAGCTCCTGCTCTCTATATCCAGGCCTCGGTCGATCGGCCGGTCGACCGACGGCACAACGGTCAGAATCTGACCATTGGCCGGTCGACCGGTGCGGTCGAACGACAGCAGAAAGTTCTGCTGAGTTGTCCCTAACGGCTAGTTTTTGGAGCCTATTTATATGGGGCTGTTTTTGGGCTTTTTCATACAAGATTTTAAGTGAGTTTTTAAGATAGTTTTTTCCTACCTTTCTAAGTATTTATCTCCACTTGTTTAGAGCCAAATACTTTCATATCAAAAGGAGAGTTTTTCAAGAGTGTTTTGAAAAGAGCTTTCTTGAGTTTTTCATCACCAAATCAATCTAGTTTTCTCTCTCACACACACACTGAGATATCCATTTTTATATCAATCCTATAGGGATCTTTGTTGTGAGAGAGTTTTAGGTGATCAAAGTGTTTTATCTTTATATTTGAGGAGACGAACTTGCGGGTTCGTGTTGTTTCGAGTTCTTGTGGGAGCTCGGTGTACAGGTGCGGCCTCGGCAAGCTAGTGTGCTTGCGTGTGTAGTTCTTACGGGAACAAGAGAGGGACTAGTGAGTCCAAGAGTTCTAGTGTAAACTCTTATAGGTGTTGCGACACCGAGTGATCCGATGGGATCGATTCTAGTGGAAATCCTTCATAGTGTTGAAGGCGGGGATGTAAGAGCAAGGTGTTTTCCCATTGATTTTGCAAAGGGGGAACTTACAAAAGTGTAAGATACCTAGTTGATAATACTGTATTTTTATTTTCTTAAAGTATTTATTTTGATTTACTGATAATTTTTATTTACTCAACTTAATTTATTATTTTT
>JAVJIF010023126.1:0-72572 GCA_038442645.1 Agave tequilana
AGTCTTTCGACCGTATTTTCTGATTTATCTTCCGTATTGACCGATTTTAATTTCAAATATCGTTTTCCACTTTTTAGATTTTATGTGATTTTCTGGAATTTCTGGGAATTAAAATGAATTTCTTCAAGACGGTGTCGGCCAGTATCGCTGACCGATTTCCGAATTTTTATCTTCAAACTGTTAAGAATTTCTAGAAAGTCCTTTAGACATTATTGCTTAGAATATATATTTCCTACTTATACTCTTTTTCTGAGAATTTTATAAATTTATGAAAATCCTTTCGGAGTCGGTAAATTATGATTCCAAGATTTTTAACTAAAAATCTATACAGTATTTCTTCAAACGAATTTCACCATTGGTCTTCAAATATTTTTCTTGATTTTTGGTAAAATTTCAGACCAATCCGAGATACTCGAATTTTGGACATTTTCCCAAAATTTGCAAAATTCCTTTTCCACCTCATGTGCCACCTCATTCCCACTCACACTTCACCTAACCCCACTAACTCTCTCTCCTTCTCATGGCCGGCCAAGTGGCATGGGAGGGGACACCTCACCCCTTCTTTTTACAAGAAAACCTTCCCTTTCACTTTAATTCCTCTCCCTTTACAAAAATCACAAACCTATATATGCATTGTCATTTGCAAATTGCCCTTTTTCTCATTTCTTCACCAAGAGAAGAAATCTTCTTCAAAATTCCCTTCTCCTTCCTCAACAAACCCTAGCTCCAAAATCACCCAAATCCCTTCACTTCCACCTCAAGATCTCAAGGGTTTTCATCTAGGGCTTCATCAAGGGAGCTCAATTTCAACCATCTCTTCCCAAGGCAACACCAAGGGGAATTCTTCAAACCCTAGCTTCAACAACAAGTGTGAGTGAAGCAACCATCTTCTCTACCTTGGATCAAGACTCAAATCCAACCTATCCTAGTGAGTTTCTTACTCACCAAGACCTAGTTAACACTCCACATGCTTAGGGTAGAGATCCATGTACACCTATAACCATAAAAATCCAATTTTTAGGTCATCTAAGCTCAAATCCAACCTCTCATGTCAATATATCACACACAAAGCTAGACCTGTTCTGGTGTACTTGTAGTAGTAGATCAGGTCCTCTAGTGCCACAAAAATCCTATTTTTAGACTGATAGAACCAACCAGGTGAAATCTGATTTTTTGCCTTAACAGCAGCAGATTTCAGAGGATCGGTCGACCGGCAGTCGACCGATCACTCTACCGACGTGCACAGCGTGCACAATTTTGAGTTGGCGGTCGACCGGCAGTCGACCGACCACTCGACCGGCTTAGGGAATTAGGGTGGACCAGTCGACCGACAGTCGACCGGCCAAAACCTGGAGCTCACGCACTTTGTACGGTCGACCGGCAGTCGACCGGCACTCGACCGCCTTTGAAAATCCCAGTCGACCGGAGGTCGACCGTTAGGCCAACTCCTGGGACAGATTTTCAGACTCCCTTCCTTTCTAATTTTTGATATTCCCTGATATATGTATGCTGTTTTAGCCTTGTTTATGCTTCATACCTGTACTGCATAACTTGCTACCTGATGGATCTTGCTTTATTATGCTTCATGACTCATGTTACATATTTCTACTCCATATCATGTTAAATATGAAAATATCACCTCCCTTCATGCTATCACTCAAACCAAGCATGATATACCCGACCTTTGTATAAAATATACCAATTTACAGGGGGACAGGGGGAAATATGCGGAATATCGATACGTGTTCGTGTTTACAGTGGTATTAGGTTGTGCACTATATTTTCCGGTCTTACCTGCGGTACTCCAGGGGACCGAGGGGAGTGCTTCCTCCCTTCCTGTTTACTGTCATGACAAGGGCATACATAAGACCCTCCTGTTAGCCTAGCGGCAGGTTCCGTCTTCAAGCAACGGAACAATACTGGGCCGTGGTCCCGGGCATGCACGGGACCCACTGTAAACATAGTTCGTCGATACAACCGCTGTTTCCAATAACAACCTTGTTTCACTAGGATATGGATCTATGTGCTCTGGGACGCTGGGTCACATAGCTAGATATCACAGTAAGACAAGTAATAATAATAAGACATCATTTGTAGATTTATTGCATATGACTTTATCTTTCTTAGTTTACATCTCTTGTCACACATTGTTACTTAGTACTATTTCATTATCTCTATTCGTGATCCTTGCCACTTGGCTATCTTTTATTTGTTGTATTATGTCTTGACCCTTTGGATTTGCATATTCAGATTCTGAGGCTTGGAACGAAGTGGAGCCTTCCACAGAGGACTTGGCTTACCTAGGAGAGCAGGCTGACCAGCTCTAGATCTACCCTGCCCGACATTCTTTTTGGTTCACGGATCTCCATCCATTACGTGAGCACTTTTGTATTTTGATTGTATATCGTTCTTTTTGGACTTGGGTTGTGATAAAGGACACTTGTAAAGTGATTTTGCTTATCATAACTTGTGCAACTTTGTATTTATATTTTGTAAGTTGGCATATGATTATACCACGCTGCGTGTGTTGTACTCTGATACTGTTGTACTTATGCTTAGCGTATATACGTGGAGGCACCATCTGACCTACGTATATGCGTTGCAGTGACGCTCCCGTATCATTGGGATCGGGGCGTTACAGGTGGTATCAGAGCCTAGGGCTCTCAAACCTAAAAGTACAACCAAGTGGCAAATTCTAGTGATTTGCTAATGCCAACTACAATGTACAAAGTTATAAAGTCCTTCTTGATTCCTTCGTTGATCAATTCCTTCGTATCCTAAACTCCTTTCCCTTGTTTCCAATTCCAGATCTTATCCCTTTCAGTATGGAGAGACGTTCGGGTCGCAACAATGTCGGGCAAGTACCGAATGGACCCGTAGGAGGAGAGGGTGCTGATGTCCTGAGGATCATTCAGACTATGCTGGGAAAACCAGCAACAGCAGATGGAGAATCAGCAGCAGCAGACTGAGCTCCTCAGGCAGGAGTTGGCAGCTCCGAAGGAGCAAAGGCCTGGGAACGTGTCAGACTTCCGGCGGCTGCAGCCGGCCGTATTCACGGGAGTCGAGAGACCATTGGAGGCTGAACAGTGGTTGACAGACACCACCGATCTGCTGAACGCCGCCAGGGTGCCTAAGGAGAACCAAGTGGAGGTTGCAAAGATCCAGCTGAAGGACATAGCCAGGACTTGGTGGCTTGCAGAGGAGGCTCGCTTGAAGGAAACCTATCTCTTGGGATACGTTCTCCAAGAGCTTTTATAGCAGGTTCTTTCCCGCCACTGCTCAGAAAGATATGGAGGAGCAATTCATCAGGCTTCAACAGGGGAACAGATCCGTGGATGAGTATGCTGCAGAATTCCTCAGGCTGAGTCGCTTTGCCCCTTACATGGTGTCAGATGAAGAGAAGAGGGCAAGCAGGTTTCAGCAGGGTTTACAGATGGAGATCCAGATGTTTCTGATGCCCCCAGCAGCTGAAGACCTATGCTGAGGTTCTCACCATCGCTCGAGAGGTGGAGCGTGGGTTTCAGAAGAAGCAAGAGAACCAGGCCATGAAGAGGCCGGTTGTGCCGGTGGGCAGAGGAGGACCATCCAGAGCAGCGAAGGTCCAGGCCAGGCAACCATTCAGGGCAGTCCTTACCAGATGGCTCGACCAGGTCTTATCTGCAACTTTTGCCAGAAAGCCAGGACACTCTCAGCAGGATTGCCGGAGGGCAAACGGATGGTGTTTGGTGTGTGGAGCACGAGACCATGCCGTGGAGACCTGCCCGCACGGAGAGTGGGGTTGCTAATCAAACCTTGCCGGCACCTCAAGGGCAGAATGTACAGAGGGTACTACCAGGGCCAGTTGGGCAGAGGCACCAGGGACCAGTGATGAGGAGAGCTCTTCCCCTTCCTCCACCGCATGTTGTTCGCCCAGTGCAGAGAGGAGCCAGGACGGCAGCAGGACGTGGTAGAGGTCAGGCCTAAAATGTCAGCGGAGGAGGCTGAGGCTTCAGAGGAGGTGATTACAGGTAACATCAGAGTTCATTCTATACCCGTTCTCGCTCTCTTCGATTCAGGTGCATCCCACTGTTATATCTCCGACCATTTTGTGGCTGTTCATTCTATACTGTTAAGGCTTTAGACCACAAGTGGGAGATAAGTACAGGGAATGGGGTAGTTGTATCTTCTAGAGTTTGTGCTGACTGTCCAGTGGAGCTTTGTGGGAAGATCTTGGCCATAGATATGCTCGTACTAGACACCAAAGGGTACGACGTGATCTTAGGCATGACTTGGCTCAGTCAGTACTATGCTGTGATCGACTGCAGAGGGAGGAGGATCAATTTCAGAATCCCTCATCAGCCGGAGTTCCAGTTTAGTGGAGAGGTGAAGCCTGCTAAGAAGGAGATTCAGATGACCACTTCGGAGGTTCTGAAGGGAGTGCCAGTGTGGGATGAATTTCCAGAAGTCTTTGCTGAGATTTCAGGACTTCCACCGGAGAGGATAATGGAGTTCTCCATTGATACAATTCCAGGGACAGCTCCTATATCCAAGGCTCCGTACAGGATGGCACCGACGGAGTGGAGATCTTGAAGAAGCAACTGCAGGAGTATTCGGACAAGGGATTGATTCGGCCGAGCACTTCACCATGGGGAGCTCCAGTACTCTTGGCGAGTAAGAAGGATGGTGGTAGGAGGCTTTGTATTGATTATAGGGAGTTGAACAAGGTCACCATCAAGAACAAGTATCCCTGCCCCGGATTGATGATTATTTGATCAGCTCCATGGAGCCGTGTATTTTCTAAGTTAGATTTGCAGTCGGGTTACCATCAGCTGAGGGTGAAGAAGGAGGATGTTCCGAAGACGGCATTCAGGACCCGATATGGCCACTATGAGTTTCTGGTTATGCCTTTCGGAGTCACAAATGCCCTGCAGTCTTCATGGACTTGATGAACGAGTGTTCTCCCCTTACCTGGATCAGTTGTGGTTGTATTTATAGATGACATCCTGATCTATTCTAAGAGTTATAGGGAGCATGCAGAGCACTTGAGAATTGTGTTGCAGACTCTTCAGCAGGAGCAGCTTCATGCCAAGAGGAGCAAGTGTGAATTCTGGTGGATAGCATAGCTTTCCTTGGACACATAGTTCAGCAGAAGGAATTTCAGTTGATCCTAGTAAAGTCCAGGCAGTGCAGAATTGGCCAGTCCCGAAGACGGTGACTGAGATAAAGAGCTTTCTGGACTAGCCGGATATTACAGACGCTTTGTCCAGGATTTCTCTAGACTTGCAGCTCCGTTGACCAGGCTCACCAGGAAAGGGGAGAGATACATATGGACAGGAGAATGTGATGCAGCATTTGAGCAGTTGAAGCAGAGGCTTATCACAGCCCAATCTTGAGGACTCCTTCAGGAAGAGGAGGGATGGTCATTTTCTGTGATGCATCAGGTAAAGGCCTGGGGTGTTGCTTATGCAAACATGATCATGTTATAGCATATGCATCTAGGCAGTTGAAGCCTCATGAGAGGAATTACCCAACTCATGACTGGAGTTGGCAGCTGTGATATTTGCTTTGAAGATCTGGAGACACTACCTTCTGGGAGACAAAGTGTTGTATACACAGACACAAGAGCCTCAAGTATATTTTCACAGAAGGAGTTAAATATGAGGCAGAGGAGGTGGTTGGAGCTTATGGCGGACTACGATATTGACTTACAGTATCATCCAGGCAAAGTCAATACCGTACCGGATGCACTGAGCAGGATGCCAGAGAACAGAGTGCTAGTCCACCTCACGCAGCAGAGGGAGTTGATTCAGGAATTCATCAGATTGATTTGATGTTGGTGCAAGGAGGTGATAAGGCCGGGCAGTTCATGACTCTGCAGATCCAGTCATCTTTGATAGAGGAGATCAAGGAAGCTCAGAAGGAGGATCCAAGATTACAGACATTCAGAGCTCAGGTGGAGGCTGGATTGAGGACTGATATTTGCATTCATCCAGATGGTGCATTGTGTTTGGAGATAGAATTTGTGTTCCCCAGGGAGAGAAGTCAGACAGAAGATTTTGGAGGAAGCACACAGTTCAGCTTATTCTATACACCCTGGGGGAAACAAGATGTACCAGGACCTGAAGAAGCACTTTTGGTGGAATGCTATGAAGAGGGAGATAGCCCAGTTTGTTGCTAAGTGCTTGGTTTGTCAGCAGATTAAGATCGAGCATCAGAGATCAGCTGGACTTCTTCACCTTTCCGATACCCGAGTGGAAATGGGAGCACATCACCATGGACTTCATGACGGCATTGCCTCGGAGTCCCAGGGGTAATAATGCGGTGTGGGTGATAGTTGATCGCCTCACCAAGTCAGCTCACTTCATACCATTCAGGGTAGGCCAGACGACAGAGGTTCTGGCAGATAAGTATGTGAAGGAGGTGGTTCGTCTGCATGGAGTTCCAGTTAGTATTGTGTCAGATAGAGACACCAGATTCAGATCTCATTTCTGGGAGAGTCTCCAAGAAAGTCTGGGAACTCGTCTGAAATTCAGTACTTCTTATCATCCTCAGACAGACGGACAATCTGAGAGGACTATCCAGATCCTTGAAGATATGTTGAGGGCTTGCATGATTGACTTGGGGGATCTTGGAAGACCATCTTCACTTGGCTGAGTTTTCATATAACAACAGTACCAGGCAAGTATTAAGATGGCACCTTTTGAGGCATTGTATGGTAGGAAGTGCCGATCACCGATTTGTTGGGATGAAGTCGGTGAGAGGAGTCTTTTGGGACCAGAGATCCTGATACAGACGACAGAGAAGGTCAGGGTATCAGAGATCATCTCAGGGCTGCTCAGAGTAGGCAGAAGAGTTGGGCAGACACTCGGAGGAGGCCATTGGAATTCCAGACCGGAGATCATGTGTTCTTGAAGATATCACCTACCAAGGGTGTAATCTGGTTCGGTACACGTGGGAAGCTGAGTCCGAGATATATTGGCCCATTCGAGATCTGGATCGTGTGGGAGATATGTCCTATAGATTGGCATTACCGCCATCTTGGACGGGGTGCATAATGTCTTCCACGTGTCTCAGTTGAGGAAGTATGTCAGGGATGACAGCCATATTCTGGATCATTCTGAGCTGGAGTTACAACCTGATTTATCATACCAAGAGCAGCCGTTGGCCATTCTGGACAGGAGTGTCAAGACACTGAAGAACAGAGCTATTCCATGGTATTGGTGTCATGGAACAGGCATGCGCCAGGAGAGGCCACTTGGGAGCGTGAGGACGTTATCCGGGAGCGTTATCCTCAACTTTTCACATCTTGATTGGGTAAGACTCTTTCTTCTACTTCTTTACCGTTATCTTTCCTTGTATCCATATCTATCTGTTGCTTTTCCTGTTATCTTTCACCTTATGAAATTTCGAGGACGAAATTTTTGTAAGGTGGGTAGATTGTAATACCCCTCTCCCGGAATACGTGCTTAGTACGTATTCAGTCTTTCGACCGTTTTCCGATTTACCTTCCGTATTTGACCGATTTTAATTTCAAATATCGTTTTCCACTATTTTAGATTTTATGTGATTTTCTGGAATTTTCTGGAATTAAAATGAATTTCTTCAAGACCGGTGTCGGCCAGTATCGCTGACCGATTTCCGAATTGTTATCTTCCAAACTGTTAAGAATTTCTAGAAAGTCCTTTAGACATTATTGCTTAGAATCATATTTCCTACTTATACTCTTTTTCTGAGAATTTTATAAATTTATGAAAATCCTTTCGGAGTCGGTAAATTACTGATTCCAAGATTTTTAACTAAAAATCTATACAGTATTTCTTCAAACGAATTTCACCATTGGTCTTCAAATATTTTTCTTGATTTTTGATAAAATTTTCAGACCAATCCGAGATACTCGAATTTTGGACATTTTTCCAAAATTTGCAAAATTCTTTTTCCACCTCATGTGCCACCTCATTCCCACTCACACTTCACCTAACCCCACTAACTCTCTCTCCTTCTCATGGCCGACCAAGTGGCATGGGAGGGGACACCTCACCCCTTCTTTTTACAAGAAAACCCTTCCCTTTCACTTTAATTCCTCTCCCTTTACAAAAATCACAAACCTATATATGCATTGTCATTTGCAAATTGCCCTTTTTCTCATTTCTTCACCAAGAGAAGAAATCTTCTTCAAAATTCCCTTCTCCTTCCTCAACAAACCCTAGCTCCAAAATCACCCAAATCCCTTCACTTCCACCTCAAGATCTCAAGGGTTTTCATCTAGGGCTTCATCAAGGGAGCTCAATTTCAACCATCTCTTCCCAAGGCAACACCAAGGGGAATTCTTCAACCCTAGCTTCAACAACAAGTGTGGAGTGAAGCAACCATCTTCTCTACCTTGGATCAAGACTCAAATCCAACCTATCCTAGTGAGTTTCTTACTCACCAAGACCTAGTTAACACTCCACATGCTTAGGGTAGAGATCCATGTACACCTATAACATAAAAATCCAATTTTTAGGTCATCTAAGCTCAAATCCAACCTCTCATGTCAATAAATCACACACCAAAGCTAGACCCTGTTCTGGTGTACTTGTAGTAGTAGATCAGGTCCTCTAGTGCCACAAAAATCCTATTTTTAGACTGATAGAACCAACCAAGGTGAAATCTGATTTTTCTGCCTTAACAGCAGCAGATTTCAGAGGATCGGTCGACCGGCAGTCGACCGATCACTCTACCGACGTGCACAGCGTGCACAATTTTGAGTTGGCGGTCGACCGGCAGTCGACCGACCACTCGACCGGCTTAGGGAATTAGGGTGGACCAGTCGACCGACAGTCGACCGGCCAAAACCTGGAGCTCACGCACTTTGTACGGTCGACCGGCAGTCGACCGGCACTCGACCGCCTTTGAAAATCCCAGTCGACCGGCAGTCGACCGGAGGTCGACCGTTAGGCCAATCCTGGGACAGATTTTCAGACTCCCTTCCTTTCTAATTTTTGATATTCCCCTGATATATGTATGCTGTTTTAGCCTTGTTTATGCTTCATACCTGTACTGCATAACTTGCTACCTGATGGATCTTGCTTTATTATGCTTCATGACTCATGTTACATATTTCTACTCCATATCATGTTAAATATGAAATATCACCTCCCCTTCATGCTATCACTCAAACACCAAGCATGATATACCCGACCTTTGTATAAATATACCAATTTACATGGGGACAGGGGGAAATATGCGGAATATCGATACGTGTTCGTGTTTACAGTGGTATTAGGTTGTGCACTATATTTTCCGGTCTTACCTGCGGTACTCCAGGGGACCGAGGGGAGTGCTTCCTCCCTTTCCTGTTTACTGTCATGACAAGGGCATACATAAGACCCTCCTGTTAGCCTAGCGGCAGGTTCCGTCTTCAAGCAACGGAACAATACTGGGCCGTGGTCCCGGGCATGCACGGGACCCACTGTAAACATAGTTCGTCGATACAACCGCTGTTTCCAATAACAACCTTGTTTCACTAGGATATGGATCTATGTGCTCTGGGACGCTGGGTCACATAGCTAGATATCACAGTAAGACAAGTAATAATAATAAGACATCATTTGTAGATTTATTGCATATGACTTTATCTTTCTTAGTTTACATCTCTTGTCACACATTGTTACTTAGTACTATTTCATTATCTCTATTCGTGATCCTTGCCACTTGGCTATCTTTTATTTGTTGTATTATGTCTTGACCCTTTGGATTTGCATATTCAGATTCTGAGGCTTGGAACGAAGTGGAGCCTTCCACAGAGGACTTGGCTTACCTAGGAGAGCAGGCTGACCAGCTCTAGATCTACCCTGCCCGACACTTCTTTTTGGTTCACGGATCTCCATCCTTACGTGAGCACTTTTGTATTTTTGATTGTATATCGTTCTTTTTGGACTTGGGTTGTGATAAAGGACACTTGTAAAGTGATTTTGCTTATCATAACTTGTGCAACTTTGTATTTATATTTTGTAAGTTGGCATATGATTATACCACGCTGCGTGTGTTGTACTCTGATACTTGTTGTACTTATGCTTAGCGTATATACGTGGAGGCACCATCTGACCTACGTATATGCGTTGCAGTGACGCTCCCGTATCATTGGGATCGGGGCGTTACACCGCCTCTCTATTACTCCACAATGATGAGAACTCAGGCTTAGTTTGGAATGAGGAGGTGAAGTACTACACGCTCATGCCCAAGTCTTAGCTCAGATAGTGTTCTATAATCTTCTGCTAAAATCAGGAGAATATATTTATTCCTGGGGATTTGCTCCTCTCTTAATTTATTACCTTCTGAAAGGCATTAGAGTCAATATCCCGAAGCTCGTCATCAACTTCATACTTTCTGAGCACCTCCTGATCCCAAACCGGCACTTACCTTTTGGGATGCTTATTACCCGTCTAGTCAAGCTGTTAAAATTTGACCATTCTACTAAACGATCCATTAAACCATCTGTTAATATCAGCAACACACTTCTCAAGAGGATGCATGCTAGGGAGCATGCTCTTGCTCCTCAACCCTATCATTCCAGCTGTTGCTCCTGGATCCTTCTCAGCCTTTGTTGACCCCTATTCTGCTCTCTCTGCTCAACTTTGTGAACATGATCTGAAGATGACTGCTCATCTTGAAAGGATTCAATAGGGATTTCAGAACGACCTGACATATATCTACTTATCCATTCGCTACCTTCAGACTTGTGTCGATGAGAGTTATGGCCAGCACAATTGGCCTATTCCTCTTCCGAGCGGCTATGTGCAACCTCTTCCTACTTTGGGTCCTCCATTTGACCCTTGGGTACCTCCTTCAACTCCCTCCGAGGCACCGACTCCTCCTGAAGATCCAAACTTTCAGGAAGAGTGACCCCTTTTGTGTTGATGATAAAAAGAGGCAGAAAGATTTGAGTTATCTAGGAGTTTATGTAACGCTCTGAAATTCTAAATCTTGATTTAGTACTTATTAAAGAGGATAAACTGATCATCTGGGGCAAGGACCGAATTAAGACGGTGCAACAATAGATGTTTAGAAATCACATGGAACAAAATTTGGAAATGGGGAGTGTGGGTATTTGATATATGTAAATATATATACGTATACATGTATATTAGGTATGCGTAAATCTTTGTGAACATGATCATCCCTGTATAAATATATGTACTTATATACTTGTATATCTCCAATATATGTGTATATTGTGTAAATACAAGTATATAAATTTTGGGCAGTGACCGGGGACTGAAGGGCGCACGACAATGCCGACGGCGCGCAAGGCGGTGACCGGGACTGGGGGGCGGTGACCGGGGACTGGAGGCGCACGGCCAGGGTCGCGGTAGTGCCGACGACGCGCAAGGCAGAGGCGGGCAGTGGTGTCTTCTTTTAGATCTATAGATGAGGGAGTAAATTAAATTTTTGATTCAAGATTTTCTGATTTGATTTTCAACTGCACCTAGATTTAGATTATTTGATGAAAAATTTTCTTGAATATATGAAGGGGTTTCCTATTTATTGAACTAAAATTTGTCCCTAGTTATTTTCTTATTTCCCATGAAACTTTCATGGGTTTTATTTTATTGGTAAACTTGTGTTGGATTGAAGATCAAAATTTCAACTTGACTCTTGGGTTGTACACTACAAATGAGAGGCGATTATATTGGTAGCTTTAAGTTGGAGATGTCTTGTGTATGATTTTATCTACATATAAATCGCCCACTAATTATGGCTCTATGTATGTATAGCGATTATCATTCTCACAATAACTAGCATACGATAATGGAAGAAAAGGAGGAAATCTATATGTAAGGAAGATCCTACTTGATCTTAGTCTTCTTGATCTTAGTCCATTTGTATTTCTCTAAAATTTTATAGGAATTCCCATCAACATATAATGATTAACATATATCATTTTTGGGATTCTAAAATCTATGTTTTCCCCCTATATTTTTCTTGTAAAATTCTGGACAAAACAATCATTTTGAGTAAAATAGCGGATCTTCCCTATAGGTGCAGAAATATGTTAAACAATATAACTTGTAACATTGGGCTCCATTCACTAGCGTGTTAGGGTTATATGGTATCATATTATATACCATTAGAAAGACAATCGAGTCTACTTTCCAACAGCTCTTACCAGGCCCCTATTGGATACATGTACCTTAAGTTATGACTGAAACATTTCATATGGGTTAAAACTGTCATATTGCAAAGCTCATTCACAACTGATAAGTTTCTGAATATTTGGAATAGTTTAGTTAAATAAAACCTATCATGTAATATATCAATGAAAAATAATGGAGTCTAGTTTCTAATAAATCTTTTCTTGTTATATTTAATATGTAGAATAAAAGTTATTATAAAAACACCATTAGTTGTTCGGAAAGACTGATCCATGAAAGGTATTTAAACAACAAATTCATGACTAAGGATCATTGCTAACTCAAACTACATACAGTATGCGATATTCTATCTAATAGATATATAAAGTTGTAAGAGTTTGCCTTTCAATGGTTTATGACGCATCCTGTTTGGATGTATGTGATGGGAATCTTGTCCTAGCACTACAAATAGATTGAGGGATTGTTATTAAAATTGATTGGTGCAACCCACGAATCTAAATTTTGTAGCAAGGTATGGACCACGATCTAGTATCAATATTGTAAATTATTTACCACTGAGAAGCTAACCATGTATGGGTTGAGATCATGTAACTGTCAACCAAAAAGAGAAATTTTACTAACTTCTATGTCACAACATGCACAACTTCAAGGTTATTAAAGATATACAAGAGAGATCTTCATACATATTATTATTATTATTTTCTCAGTAGAATCAAATCACTTTTTATAAATCTCAATTTGCACCTTCTTAATATATACATTCTCCGTCTTAAATATACATATAATCAGCTAAAAATGTTGAGCAATCACTGATTTATGAAAAGAACCTTATGGTGTGGTTTTAAGGTATGTCCTTTCATTAGTTAGATGGTGGCTATCTATCACTGAGGATATTGTCACTTTTGCAACATATTTGCGTACGTGCCCGCGTGCACCCGATCTTCTACACTTGCCTTTTTGCTAATCTAAGTTAACTAATTGATGATCAAAATCCTTGTATGTCACACTTCTTAGTATCATTGCTAGATCAGTGCTTCTCCAAAGTTCTACCTAGCTGATTAAGTGAATTCTTTCCACCTGAAACTTTAGTTGTTGGCTTGTCTCTCTTTATAGAAGGGGAATGCTTGTGTCATTGAACTCCGCCACTGTGTCTTCTTCTTCGATCACTCGAAATCGGGATTCTTTTATTTGTAGCACTCGGTAGAGGGTGTGCATGTTGCACCATTGGTACCAAAGTATAACCATGCAATTAGCCTAAAGAAACATGACACAGCTTGAATCATTTCTAGCCAAAACAGTAAATGATGCATAGTTAGTTTGATGTGATCTTGTGTCATTTCGTCCACCTCCATGAATCTTTATAACCCAATTATTTATAAGGATTATATCCACAATATCACCATAAGTTAGACGGTAATTATGACGATTCAGATTATTCTAGTTTTTATGAACAAATTCAAATCCACTTAGAGCATCATATAGAAAGTACACATATCATATATATACATACATAGCTCTATAAGATAAAAGAAAAGTTACACCACCTTGATTGTTAAGAGAGCATCTAATGCGGTAAATTGATATTTATACTAAACATGTGTAGTCTTGGGTGTATT
This sequence comes from Agave tequilana, assembly GCA_038442645.1. Taxonomy (NCBI): domain Eukaryota; kingdom Viridiplantae; phylum Streptophyta; class Magnoliopsida; order Asparagales; family Asparagaceae; genus Agave; species Agave tequilana. The sequence continues at coordinate 13,730 of JAVJIF010023126.1, forward strand.
AGACTCTGATTCAATATTGGATTCATAGTCACCATGAAAGGTATAGTAAGTACAAGCTTAGAATTGAACACAACTTTTCTAATAAGCATTGCAATAAATATAAATCTATTCTGAATCTTTTAAATATTCTCTCTCTCTTTTAATCTCCAATTTAGAGAGTGGTTACAAACAAGTTGACTGAAATAATATAAGTTTTCAAAGGCTTAGAATTGAACACATTTTTTCTAATAAGTATTGTAATAAATATGAATCTATTCTGAATCTTTTAACCATTCTCTCTCTCTCTCTTTTGAACTCCAATTTAGAGAGTGGTTATAGACAAATTGACTGAAATAATATAAGTTTTCAAATTGATTTTAAAATAAATTTTAGAGATATAATATTGGGAACCAAATTGATAAACTGAGAGAACGAAAAACCATGAGAAATTACTTCCTTTTGGCATAACGAGTGATATATAAAAATAGCGTCGTGCGTACACACACACACATGAATGACAATACATATCTAGTATAATAATTCATGTGAGTATGCAGTGTTGTAAGCGTTCTCTCAAGAATTATCTTAATAATATATGAATTTGGATGATTAATAGACTATTACTATTAGTGGTCGGTATAATTATCGATGTATGATTGTATGTAGTACATTGTATAATCAGAGGAAGTTGATAATTAATTCTATGTGTATTTTCTGTATGCATGATCTTGTATATATGTTAAGTATGTTTGTTAGTTGTGTTGTTAATCATATTCTAGAAAATAGATGGTATGCACTTGGTACATATTTGAGAATTGGAGTAAAAGACCAGATAAGTTATTATAAATAAACTAAAAAGGATATGAACTAGATGGCGTGTAACATTTTGGCTTGTATATAGTATTGTACGGTCATGTTGTGTGTTTATATGTGTGTGTGTGTGTATTGAAGGAAGGGGCTAGTAGGGGAAGACATCGTTGTTATTTTGTATATTTATTTCGAAGGAAGCGGCCAGCGGGAGCTGGTAGGTGTGAAGACGGGGTATGATATTGTGTCTTGTTAAACGAAGGAAGGGGCTAGCGGCAGCTGGTTGGTGTGAAGACAGGGTATGACATTGTGTGTTGTTATTTGAAGGAAGGGGCTGGCGGGAGCTGGTAGGTGTGAAGACGGGGTATGACATTGTGTGCTGTTAACAAAGGAAAGGCTAGCGGGAGCTGTTATATGTGAAGACAGGGTATGACATTGTGTGTTGTTATTTGAAGGAAGGGGCCGACAGGAGCCGGTGGGTGCGAAGATGGGGTATGAGATATGCCATGTGTCATAAAGTAAAGATGTGTTTATTCAAAATGAATAGTGTTGTATGCTTGTCCTTTATGCAGGACTATGAAACTCTGCTTTATTATAAAAGATAATGAAATATTATATGATGGGTGAAAGTTTAAGGCTTAATCTATACAGTATTTAAAGGGTGATACGATATACAACATATAAGTATGTTTTGTGATATATATAGTATCTGGATTAACTTATTGTGATTGGTGTACCTTCGTGTATAATGTATGGATTATATACACATGAAATGAATTCGAAAATAAATTAAGTCACTAAAGTAAAATATTCGATACAACTCATAAACCCTGTAAATTATAGTGTAAAGATTTAATTGTAAAGTCATTAACCGAAGAAGTCAGAACATTTTGGCAAACCATAGAGATAGTTGGGTTGACTGTTTATCTTGACATAATTGTTTCTTTTTTTATCCATATTCTCCTTGTCATTTAAAAAAAATGCTCTCTTTTACGTTGACATTTATATCATTTTCTTGATCTCCTTTTTACTCTTCTCACTGTGCTATTGAGCTCACCCCCCCACAGATTATTATGTTTCAGGTCATGGTGAGGCGAAAGCCCAATTTAAGGTTTCTAGCGCTTCGTTGAAAATTCTGTTATATAGAGAAGTTTTGGAGTTGTAATTTTGTGCATTTGTAAAGCTTCATGTTGTATATGTTTATAATCTTATTTGATGTTATTTTAGCATAAGTTAGATGGGTATGATCTTGATGAATTGGATTTATAAATAAATTGGTATTATGTTGTGGAAGCTGAAAGCGATACTCTCGAGCCATTATATTATGATTGTTTAGTTGTTATATATGAATAAGTAGGCGACGTAAAGCTGAAATATTATTATGATTGCGAGGATGGTTGTTGAGTATTAGTTTATATATTTGGATGGAGAATAAGTAGGCCGATGTTGATTGAAACTATTTGTCATGAATATTGTATGTCATGTTAGATTAGTATTCACAAAGGAGGTGCTGCTGAAATCTTTAAGGATTTGATTATGATTATGATAATCTGTTGGTTTAAAAGAGTGTTTTTCATTATTGAGAATATTAAAAATCTGAGACCGTTACAGTTGGTATCAGAGCTCAAAATTTGGGGATAAGAACTAGATTTAGAATAGTGGATGTAGAAAGAGGATTGATTGTTAGGACAGATTGCTATGAATGATATGTATGTGTGTGTGTTTTGTACGTATGTGAATGTATAATTTGATGTGGAAGGTTCAAGGGGGTAGGAGTTCTTACGTGTATGACTAATCTCAAACGTGGGATATTTAATCACTGCCTTATATTTGAATTATAGTACCCACATGCCATAATTTGGATGTGCTCTACTGAGAGTGTGGGCCCTCAGTATGAGTTGCCAGTTGTATGGGACACTGGAGTAAGGGAATAATTAAAATATCAAGTTAGTCAAGATTAATTTGGACGTAAGGACATAGTATAGAATTGATCAAGAGATAATGAATCTTCCAAGTGAATGATTGAGAAAGATGTTGCATCAAAGAAAGATTTTATGATATGAAGGAGAAATATAAAGATTTTATACTTACTCATTTCAGGTACCAAGTTTCGATGACGAAACTTTTGTAAGGGGGTAGAGCCCAAAAATCCTAAATCTTGATTTAGTACTCGTTAAAAAGGATAAACTGATCATTTGGGGTAAGGACCGAATTAAGACGGTGCAACAATAGATGTTTAGAAATCTCGTGGACCAAAATTTGGAATTGGGGAGTGTGGGTATTTGATATATGTACGTATATATACATATACATGTATATGAGGTATGTGCAAATCTTTGTGAACATGATCATCCTTCCATGAATATATGTACTTATATACATGTATATCTCCAATATATTGTTCATACTTATATATGTAATAAAGTGATATATGTGCATATTGTGTAAACACAAGCATATAAATTTAATACTAAGAAAATACCATAATAATGTATTGAGAAGGATTTAGTAGAGAGGGGTAGGTATAAATGAGATGGGTAGATGGATGATTAGGATTTTGCTTGAAATGATGGGGACATGTGATATGACTATGGACATGTGGCTTCATGAGAGGAAGGGAGAGAAATTTATAAAGTGCAATAAAAATTTATGTTGGGGGGGTTTGTGTAAATGGTGGATGAAAATTTCCCCCATCTCCCTTTTTCCTTTTTTTCAGGACTAAAAAGATTCTCAATCCTTCATCTTCTCCAACTTTCAGAACCTTAAATGAAATTTTCTCCTAAAACCCTCTCTATCCTCTTTCTTCCTACCCTAACTTCTCTCGCTCTCCCCTCTCTCCTGAAGCAGGTGGCAGCCAGGAACTGGAGGCCACGCGGCCAGGCGCGGCCAGGGCTACGGTAGTGCCGGTGGCGCAAGGCAAAGGCTGGCAGCGGTGTCTTCTTATAGCTATATGTGCGGGAGTAAATTCAAGTTTTTGATTCAAGATTTCTGATTTGATTTTCAGCTGCACCTAGATTTAGATTATTTGATGAAAAATTTTCTTGAATATATGAAGGGTTTCCCATTTATTGAACTCAAATTTATCCCTAGTTGTTTTCTTATTTCCCATGAAACTTTCATAGGTTTTATTTCATTGATGAGCTTGTGTTGGATTGAAGACCAAAATTTTATCTTGACTTTTGGGTTGTACACCAGCAAATTAGAGGTGATTATGTTGGTAGCTTTAAGTTGGAGATACCTTGTGTATGATTCTATATACATATAAATCACCCACTAATTATGACTCTATGTATGTATAGCGATTATCATTCTTACAATCACTAGTATACGATAATGGTAGAAGAGGAGGAAATCTATAGGTGAGGAAGATTCTTCTTGATCTTAGTCTATTTTGTGTTACTCTGAAATTTCAGAGGAATTCCCATGAACATATAATGATCAACATGTATCATTTAAGGGAGTCTACGATCTATGTTTCACCCCATATTTTTCTTGTAAAATTCTGGATAAAACAATCATTTTGAGTAAAATAGCGGATCTTCCCTATAAGTGCAGAAATCTATTAAACAGTATAACTTGTAAAATTGGGCTCCGTTCACCAGTGTGTTAGCGTTAAACAGTATCATATTACATACCATTAGAAAGACAATCAAGTCTATTTTCCAACAGCTCTTACCATGCCCCTATTAGATATTTGTACCTTAAGTTATGAATGAAAATTTTTATATGGGTTGAAACTGTCATGTCGCAGAACTCATTCACAACTGATAATTTTCTGAATATTTGGGGCAGTTTAGTTAACTAACCTATCATGTAATATATCAATAGAAAGGTAGTGGAGTATAGTTTCTAATAAATCTTTTCTTATTACATTTAATATGTAGAATAAAAGTTATTATAAAAATACCATTAGTTATTCGGAAAGGCTGATCCACGAAAGGTATTTAAACAACAAGTTTATGACTAAGGATCACAACTAAATTGAACTACATATAGTATGTGATATTCTATCTAATAGATATTGTAATATCCCCTATTTAATAATAACATATAATTATTTTTAAATATTTACCTAAATTCTATCTATTATCTTATTATTATTAATTAACTTGATTTAGTATTATTATTAGTATTATTATTGTTTATGACTTATAGACTCTTATTATTTAGTTATTTTAAATTATATGGATAGTATTATTATTTTCATCCAAGCACAATAAGCTCAGCCCATTCTCCTTTACCTTTTGTTTTCTTTTCCTTTTTACACTAAGCCCACATGAGCCAAGCCCACTTCTTTATTTTCATCTTTTTCTATTTTTCTTTAAGCCCAAAAACTAAGCCCATAAGCTCGCTATCTATTTTTCTTATTCTTCATATTACTTATTTTTTTCAACTAAAGCCCAATAATTTGTAACCCATTACCATTGAGATCCTTACCCATTAACCCAAAACCCAATCCAAATCCTAATTCTAATTTAAATCCTAACAAAAATCACATCTAAATCGGATCTCCTTAAGATTTTTAGTAATATTCAATTCTAATCCTAACTACTAAATTAAGCAGTCTAAACCTAATTGGAATTCATGTTTCTAAATTATCTAATAACCTATATAAAGACTCAAACCTTTTCTTTCTCTTTTACCTCAAGAGAAAACCCTAATCTCAAATCTCTCCACTTTCATCTTTCCCTTCTCCTCTCCTTAAGTGGATCATGAACGAAAAGGGCTTCGAGGTATAGAGATTGAGGAGAAAGCAAGGAGGAACAACTCAAGTGTGAATTTAATTTCAGTTTTTCTTAGAAATAAATTAAATTAAATTAGAATCAAATAAATAAATTATTTATCTCAACAATCAGCTACTCAACTTCTTAACTTGTCTATGCCCTCACCTCAGAATTCACCAAACAATATATTTAATGTTTCTTAGAAATTTACCTAAAATATTTTTTGTATAATCATAATTTTAATACTCCACGAAGCCTTGATTTAAACAAATTAAATCTAAGTAAGTAATTTATCTTTTCAAATTTTTTTGATATAAATAGTCTATAAAAAATCATGTCCTACTATAATCTCCATGAATATTTTTATATATCAAAACCCAATCTATAATCCAACTAAAATAACATGTAGATATATCAATTCATATTTTAATTTAAATAATTTTCTAAGAAAAAAAGAATTTCCAAAAAAAAACTATGGCCGCTACTCTTGGCCAGGCCGAGAGTAGCCTGGCCTTGCCTGGGCCGGCCTGGCCTGGGCAGGGCCTGGCTGAGCCCAAGCCAAGTCTGGCCGGACTACCTAGCCTGGGCAGGCCCTGGCCGGGCCGGGGCCTGGCAGCACAGGCCTTGGGTCTGTTTAAAAAAAAAAAAACTTCTTAATAGGTCGGACCAGACTCGGCCTGGCCTGGGTCTGGCCGGGCTGGGCTATATGGTTAGGGCCAGAAAAAAAAAAAAAAAAAATGAATTTTCTGGACCAGGCCTGGGGCTGGCCTGGTCCAGCCTGGGTCTGGGTCGAGAGGCCTGGGCTGTTACAAAAAAAAAAATAAAGAAGAAGAAGAAGAAGAAAGAAAGGAAGAATAGATAATTTTCATGTTAAAATAATTAGTTAGAAATATCAAAATAAAATAGAGAAAAATATAAATAATATTCTACAACACTTCTCCTTTCTAAGATAAAATTTTTAGATAAATATCGATATAAATAAATTCAAATCACCCACTTTAAAACCATTTCTCCTTAATGGTAAATTTAGACCCGTTAAGATTTTAATGGTATAAAGCCTATTAAAAATCTAACAAAAAGATTAGAAATTAAATTAAATTTAACCTACTAATTCTTGTCATCCAGAGGAATATATTCCTAACCTCCAAACCAATTAATCAAGATTTAAGCTCCTTAAAGTATTCTTTTAAAAATCTAACAATTATATTGAAATAATTTATGTAGATTTATTGGAGCCTTATGATTTCAGTGCTTTGGATTTGCGATCGAGTTTAGGTGAGTGTTAATTCTTTGTTTAATTTTATTTAATTTTGTTGTGAGTGTTCTCTTTCTTCTTTAAGTAAATAAGAATTTTGTGAGTGTTTTCTCTTCCTTCTATAATTCTATTTTGTAAGTGTTTCACCCTTTTGTTTAATTTTATTTAATTGTGTTGTGAATATTCGTTCTTGTGCAATTCCTTATTCACCGTTGTCGGTATGCATTTACATGTTACACTTATCATTTCATGTGACTTTCTGTTTTATTATACCACTTTGATTACTTGTACTACTTCATGAGACATCCATGATTATTCACTTTATTTACGTAGTTGATAGGAGCTTGTATTTGTGCCATTTCATTGGTAGTTTATCGTTGTTTACTTAGATCTAGTTTTGATACCCCTTAGATTGTGACTTGACTCAGCTCGATCTTGAGGTTGATATAATTAGTATTAGTTATCAGATTTGATATTCAAATATTTTGTTATTACTCATCCTGAATATTTTGATTTACATGAGAAACTTGATTGTTTATACATGATATCTACCTGATACTATTGTCCATATTACTTAATTGCTGAAAAAATATTGTTACACGGTAACAACACCGTCATGTTATACTTGTTACATATTCCTGTTATACCGGTATCCTGTTCATTGATATTATATATTCCTATTATACCGGTATCCTGATTACATGTTGATGTTGTTACCGTGACTACCACTGAGTTATCCCAGTGATTCAAGTAACACGCATATTAAATAATCTTGATAAACTAATAACATGACATTAAACAACTTACACTAGGATTGGAGAAATTGATGGAGGAGACAACGTTTGTATTTTGGGTGGACCTAGGATTTAGGTTGCGCAGCCGAAAGAGGGTTCCACTGCAGGGTTCCCGTGGGGTGACTGGCACCCCGTCCTGTTCCTGTTATACATGTTATACATGTACCTGTTCCTATTATACATGTTCCTGAGTACTTTGCGTTAGTCCTGGTTCAGCGCCAGGAGTCTGGGCCGTGGTCCCGGGTATGCATGGGACCCATCTAAAACACAGACAACGTCTCCAACCGATCAGTTTCAATAACTGAGGACCTCGATAGGCATGTGTAGTAGGCGTAGTATGGGATGCGTCTATTACATGTGACAATTGGTGTTCGCTAATAGAATAATAATAAACTGTTAATGTATTGTGACTAACCGTGATCACCAGACTGTATATATACATATAAACTATGATGGATATAGGATTGTACATCAAACTAGTGACATATGCTAGGTTATACCTTATGACATCAGTTGTTCGTTTACAGTTGTTTTACTTGTCTTTTATCTGCACGCTTATTCATGTTATTGTTATTCAGTTATTTGTTTATCATGTTATTTAGTTATCCTATGTTTGTAGTTATCTTGTTATTATTCTATGCACATTGTTTATATGCACGAGCACCTTCCTCTTTACACACACTCATTAGGTCGCTTCTGACGACCCTGGATTCACACGTCCAGGGATTATTGGACATTTTCTTATATTGTTCAGGTTTCATTGAGCTCGTACGCGTTACGAGAAGCTGGAGTCTCTCTTTTCTTGATTATAGGTATTCTTGCTATTTTATTCATGTTATTTCCTGATTCTATCTTTATCGCATCCAGTTGCCATTTTCTTTCCTTTATTCATCTGTTATCATTGTGTTAGATATTTATATATCATATTGCAGTGATATTGATTTATCGTAGTAGATTTTGTAGTTTATCCGGGTTACTTTAGGCTTAGCGTGTATGCGTGGGGTATTTTCCTCGCGTATATACGTTGCCGACTCTCGTCGCGTCTCCGCTCCAGCGTATTTTGGGAAGCGGGGCGTGACAGGGTTTTCTTGGTATCAGAGCCAGGTTCGACATAAAAGGAGAACCTAGTTCTTACCGGTTACCTGAGACAAGTTACATTTACACTACAATATATATATACTATCCATACGACGATATTGACTCCATATGGAATTGATTGTCTTGCGTTTGGAATCCATCTCTTGAATCTTTTGATTTCCCTAATTCCAACTCTTTTTCTAGAGTAATTTGGGTTCCATCTTGATTCCTATCCTCTTTTCGATTCTATTTTCTTGATTTTGCCTCCTGAGTTTGATCACTCCATTTTGAAGTCGGTAGCAGAGATCAGAGCGCGCAGCGGAAGCGAGTGGACCCATGATGCAGTGAGAAGCGGCGTGAAAGGCTTATCTTCTCTTTTAACTTGATTTTATCATTCCCTACTTTATCGAAATTTCGAGGATGAAATTTTTGTTATGGTGGGTAGAATGTAATATCCCCTATTTAATAATACCATATAATTATTTTTAAATATTTACCTAAATTCTATCTATTATCTTATTATTATTAATTAACTTGATTTAGTATTATTATTAGTATTATTATTGTTATTATTAGTATTATTATTATTAGTATTATTATTGTTTATGACTTGTAGACACTTATTATTTTGTTATTTTAAATTATATGGGTAGTATTATTATTTTCATCCAAGCACAATAAGCTCAGCCCATTCTCCTTTTCCTTTTGTTTTCTTTTCCTTTTTATGCTAAGCCCACATGAGCCAAGCCCACTTTTTTATTTTCATCTTTTTCTATTTTTCTTTAAGCCCAAAAACTAAGCCTATAAGCCCGCTATTTATTTTTCTTATTTTTCATATTACTTATTTCTTTCAGCTAAAGCCCAATAATCTATAACCTATTATCATTGAGATGCTTACCCATTAACCCAAAACCAATCCTAATTCTAATTTAAATCCTAACAAAAATCACATCTAAATCGGATCTCCTTGAGATTTTTAGCAATCTTTAATTCTAATCCTAACTACTAAATTAAGCAGTCTAAACCTAATTGGAATTCATGTTTCTAAATTATCTAATAACCTATATAAAGACTCAAACCTTTTCTTTCTCTTTTACCTTAAGAGAAAACCCTAATCCAAATCTATCCGCTTTCATCTTTCCCTTCTCCTCTCCTCAAGTGGATCATGAACGAAAAGGGCTTCGAGGTACATAGATTGAGGAGAAAGCAAGGAGGAAAACTCAAGGATGTAGATCTAACTTGTGAATTTAATTTTACTTTTTTCTTAGAAATAAATTAAATTAAATTAGAATCAAATAAATAAATTATTTATCTTAACAATCGGCTACTCAACTTCTTAACTTGTCTATGCCCTCACCTCAGAATTTACCAAACAATATATTTAATGTTTCTTAGAAATTTACCTAAAATATTTTGTATAATCATAATTTTAATACTCCACAAAGCCTTGATTTAAACAAATTAAATCTAAGTAAGTAATTTATCTTTTCAAATTTTTTTGATATAAATAGTCTATAAAAAAATCATGTCCTATTATAATCTCCATGAATATTTTTATATATCAAAACCCAATCTATAATCCAACTAAAATAACATGTAGATATATCAACTCATATTTTAATTTAAATAATTTTCTAGGAAAAAAGAATTTCAAAAAAAAACTATGGCCGCTGCTCTCGACCAGGCCGAGAGCAGCCTGGCCTTGCCTGGGCTGGCCGAGCCCAGGCCAAGTCTGGCCGAGCCCAGGCTAAGTCTGGGCGGGCTGCCTGGCAGCACAGGCCTTAGGCCTGTTTTTAAAAAAAAAAACTTCTTAACAGGCCGGACCAGACCTGGCCTGGCTGGGCGGGCCTATCCTGGGTCTGGCCGGGCTGGGCCATATGGTTAGGGCCAGAAAAAAGAAGGAAAAAAAAATGAATTTTCTGGACCAGGCCCGGGGCTGGCCTGGTCTAGCATGGGTCTGAGCTGAGAGGCCTGGGCTGTTACAAAAAAAAAAAAAAACAAAAGAAGAAGAAGAAGAAGAAGAAAGAAAGGAAGAATAGATAATTTTCATGTTAAAATAATTAGTTAAAAATATCAAAATAAAATAGAGAAAAATATAAATAATATTCTACAACACTTCTCCTTTCTAAGATAAAAATTTTAGATAAACACCAATATAAATTAATTCAAATCACCCACTTTAAAACCATTTCTCCTTAATGGTAAATTTAGACCCGTTAAGTATTTTAATGGTATAAAGTCTATTAAAAATCTAGCAAACAAAATTAGAAATTAATTTAAATTTAACCTACTAATTCTTGTCATCCAGAGGAATATATTCCCATCCCCCAAACCAATTATTCAAGATTTAAGCTCCTTAAAATATTCTTTTAAAAATCTAACAATTTATATTGAAATAATTTATGTAGATTTACTGGAGCCTTATGATTTCAGTGCTTTGGATTTGCGATCGAGTTCAGGTGAGTCACTTCTTTATTTAATTTTATTTAATCATGTTGTGAGTGTTCTCTTTCTTCTTTAAGTAAATAAGAATTTTGTGAGTGTTTCTCTTCCTTCTATAATTCTAATTTGTGAGTGTTTTACCTTTTTGTTTAATTTTATTTAATTGTGTTTTGAGTGTTCGTTCTTGTGCAATTCCTTATTCACTGTTGTCGGTATGCATTTACATGTTACACTTATCATTTCATATGACTTTCTGTTGTATTTTACCAGTTTGATTACTTGTACTACTTCATGAGACATCCATGATTATTCACTTTATTTACGTAGTTGATATGAGCTTGTATCTGTGCCATTTCATTTGTAGTTTATCGTTGTTTGCTTAGGTCTAGTTTTGATACCCCTTAGACTGTGACTTGACTCTGCTCGATCTTGAGGTTGATATAATTAGTATTAGTTATCAGATTTGATATTCATGTATTTGGTTATTACTCATCCTGAATATCTTGATTTACATGAGAAACTTGATTGTTTATACATGATATCTACCTGATACTATTGTCCATGTTACTTAATTGCTGGAAAAATATTGTTACATGGTAACAACACCATCATGTTATACTTTTTACATATTTCTGTTATACCGGTATCCTGTTCATTGATATTATATATTCCTGTTATACCGGTATCCTGATTATATGTTGATGTTGTTACCGTGATTACCACCGAGTTATCCTAGTGATTCAAGTAACATGCATATTGAATAATCTTGATAAACTAATAACATGACATTAAACAACTTACACTGGGATTGGGGAAATTGATGGAGAAGACAACGTCTGTATTTTGGGTGGACCTAGGATTTAGGTTGCGCCGCCAAAAGAGGGTTCCACTGTAGGGTTCCCGTGGGGTGACTGGCACCCCGTCCTGTTCCTGTTATACATGTACCTGTTCCTATTATACATGTTCCTAACTACCTTACGTTAGGTCCTGGTTCAGCGCCAGGAGTCTGGGCCGTGGTCCCGGGTATGCACGGTACCCATTTAAAACACAGACAACGTCTCCAACCGATCAGTTTCAATAACTGAGAACCTCGATTGGCATGTGTAGTAGGCGTAGTATGGGATGCGTCTATTACATGTGACAATTGGTGTTCGCTAACATAATTAATAATGATAAACTGTTAACGTATTGTGACTAACCGTGATCACCAGACTGTATATATACATATAAACTATGATGGATGTAGGATTGTACACCAAACTAGTTACATATGCTAGGTTATACCTTATGACATCAGTTGTTCATTTACAGTTATTTTACTTGTCTTTTATCTGCACGCTTATTCATATTATTGTTATTCAGGTTTTTGTTTATCATGTTATTTAGTTATCCTATGTTTGCAGTATCTTGTTATTATTCTGTGCACATTGTTTATATGCACGAGCACCTTCCTCTTTACACACACACACACACACACACACACACACACTCATTAGGTCGCTTCTGACGACCCTGGATTCGCACGTCCAGGGATTATTGGACATTTTTTTATATTGTTCAGGTTTCATTGAGCTCGTACGCGTTACGAGATGCTGGAGTCTCTCTTTTCTTGATTATAGGTATTCTTGCTATTTTATTCATGTTATTTCCTGATTCTATCTTTATCGTATCCAGTTGCCATTTTCTTTCCTTTATTCATCTGTTATCATTGTGTTAGATATTTATATGTCATATTGCAGTGATATTGATTTATTGTAGTAGATTTTGTAGCTTGTCCGGGTTACTTTAGGCTTAGCGTGTATGCGTGGGGTATTTTCCTCGCGTATATACGTCGCCGACTTTCGTCGCGTCTCCGCTCTAGCGTTTTTTGGGAAGTGGGGCGTGACAGATATATAAAGATGTAAGAGCTTTCCTTTCAATGGTTTATGACACATTCTGTTTGGATGTCTGTGATAGGGATCTTGTCCTAGCTCTATGAGTAGATTGAGGGATTGTTGTCAAAATTGATTGGTCCAACCTACAAATCTAGAATTTTGTAATAAGATATGAACCACGATTAGTATCATTATCATAAATTATTTACCACTGAGAAGCTAACCATGTATGAGTTACGATCATGTAACCATCAACCAAAAAGAGATTTTTCTAACCTCTATGTCCCAACATGCACAACTTAAAGGTTATTAAAGATATTCAAAAGATATATTCATACATATTATTATCATTATTTTCTCAGTAGAACTATCTAGATATTCAAATCACACTTTACAAATCTCAATTTGCTTCTTCTTAATATATATATTCTCCATCCTAAATATACATATAATCAGGTAAAAATGTCGAGCAATCACTGATTTATGAAAAGAACCTTATGGTGTGGTTTTAAGGTATGTCCTTTCATTAGTTAAATGGTGTCTATCTACTGAGGATATTGTCACTTTTGCAACATATTTGCGCACGTGCGCGCATGCACCTGATCTTCCACACTTGCCTCTTTGCTAATCTAAGTAAACTAGTTGATGATCAAAATCCTTATATGTCACTCTTCCTAGTATTATTGATAGATCAGTGCTTCTCTAAAGTTCTACCTAGCTGATTAAGTGAATTCTTTCCACTTGAAACTTTAGTTGTTGGCTTGTCTCCCCTTTATAGAAGGGAATGCTTGTGTCATTAAACTCCTTCACTGTGTCTTCTTCTTGGATTACTCGAAACCAGGATTCTTTTGTTCGTAGCACTCGGTAGAGGATATGCATGACTCACAGCTTTCATGCGGTAACAATTGCATCATTGGTACCTAAGTATAACCATGCATTTAGCCCAAAGAAACATGACAGAACTTGAATCATTTCAAGCCAAAATCTTAAATGATGCATAGTTGGATCGATGTGATCTCATGTCGTTTCGTCCATTTCCATAAATCTTTACAACCCAATTATTTATAAGGATTATATGCACAATATCGCCATGAGTTGACGGTAACTGCTTCAGATTATTCTAGTTTTTATGAACAAATTCAAATCCACTTAGAACATCATATAAAAAGTACACATATCATATATACACATACATAGCTCTACAAGGTAAAAGGGAAGTTTCACCACCTTGATTGTTAAGAGAGTGTCTATTGCGGTCAATTGGTATTTACACAAAGCATGTATTATCTTGGGTGTATTAGACTTTGATTCAGTATTAGATTCATAGTGACAATGAAAGGTATAATAAGTGCAGGCTTAGAATTGAACATATCTTTTCTATTAAGTATTATAATAAATATGAATCTATTCTAAATCTTTTAACCACACACTCTCTCTCTTTTGAACTCCAATTTAAAGAGTGGTTACATACAAATTGACTGAAATAATATAAGTTTTCAAAGGCTTAGAATTGAACACATTTAATAAGTATTGCAATAAATATGAATCTATTCTGAATCTTTTAACCATTTTTCTCTCTCTCTCTTGAACTCCAATTTAGAGAGTGGCTACAGACAAATTGACTGAAAATAATATAAGTTTTCAAATTAGTTTTACAATGAATTTTAGAGATATAATGTTGAGAACCAAATTGATAAATTGAGAGAATAGGAAATCATGAGAAATTGCTTCCTTTTGCATAATGAGTGATATATAAAATCGCATCGCGCGCGCGCGCGCGCACACACACACATATGAATGACAATACATGTCTAGTATAATAATTCTTGTGATTATACTGTATTGTAAGCGTTCCCTCAAGAATTACCTTAATAATATATAAATTTGGATGATTAGTAGATTGTTACTGTTAGTGATTGGTATAATTGTTGATGTATGATTGCATGTAGTGTGTTGCATAATCAGAGAAAGTTAATTATTGATTCTATGTGTATTGCCTATATGCATGATCTTGTATGTACATGTTGAGTATATTTGTTAATTGTGTTGTTAATCATATTCCGGATAAAATAAATGGTATGTGTGTAGTACATATTTTAGAATTAGAGTAAAAGACCGAATAAGCTGAACTTGTTATCATAAATAAACTCAAAAGAATTTGAACATGATGGTGTGTAACATTTTAGTTTGTATGTAGTATTGTACATACATGTTGTGTTTATATATATATATATATATATATATATATATATATATATATATATATATATATATATATATATATATATATATATATATATATATATATATATATATATATTGAAGGAAAAGGCCGACAGGAGCCGATGGGAAGGGGAAGACGGTGTTATTATTTTGTATATATATTTCGAAGGAAGGGGCCAGGGGGAGCAGGTAGATATGAAGATTGGGTATGACATTGTGTGTTATTAAACGAATGAAGGGGCGACGGGAGTTGGTAGGTGTAAAGACGGGGTATGACATTGTGTGTTGTTATCTGAAGGAAGGGACCTATGGGAGCTGATAGATATAAAGACGGGGTATGACATTGTGTGTTGTTAAAGAAAGAAAGGGGCCAGCGGGAGCTAGTAGGTGTGAAGACGGGGTATGACATTGTGTGTTGTTATTTGAAGGAAGGGGTCGGCGGTAGCCGGTCGGTGCGAAGATGGGGTATGAGATGGGCCGTGTGTCATAAAGTAAAGATGTGCTTATTCAAAATGAATAGTGCTGTATGCTTGTCCTTTATGAAGGACTGTGGAACTCTACTTTATTATAAGAGATAATAAAATATTATATGATGGGTGA
The DNA here is from genome assembly GCA_038442645.1 of Agave tequilana. NCBI lineage: Eukaryota > Viridiplantae > Streptophyta > Magnoliopsida > Asparagales > Asparagaceae > Agave > Agave tequilana. The sequence goes on from JAVJIF010023126.1 coordinate 29,505, forward strand.
AAGTATATGGGTTAATCCATGCAGTACTTGAAGGGTGATACTATATATAACATATAAGTATACTTTGTAATGTATGTATTATCTGAATTAACTTATTGTGATTGCTGTACCATCATGTATAGTGTATGAATTATGTACACATGAAATGAATTCGGTAATAAATTAAGTCACTAAAGTAAAGTATTCGATGCAACTCATAAATCCTGTAAATTACAGTGCAAATATTTAAGTTGTAGAGTTACTGACCGAAGAAGTCAGGTCATTTTGACAAACCATAGAGATAGTTGGGTTGAGATATAATTATTTTTTAATCCTTATTCGCCTTGTCATTTGAAGAAAGACATGCTTCCTTTGACATGTATATCATTTTTTGATCTCCTTTTTGCTCTCCTCACTGAGCTGTTGAGCTCACCCCCACAGATTATTATGTTTTCAGGTCAGATGTGGTAAAGGCCCAATTTAAAGTTTCAAATACTTTGTTGGAAATTCTGTTATATACAGAAGTTTTGGAGTTGTAATTTTGTGTATTTGTAAACCTTCATGTTGTATATGTTTATAATCTTATTTGATGTTATTTATAGCATAAGTTAGATGGTTATGATCTTGATGAATTGGATTTATTAATAAATTGGTATTATGTTGTAGAAGCCGAAAGGGGTACTCGAGTCATTATATTATGATTGTTGAGTTGTTATATATGGATAAGTAGGTAATATCCAGCTGAAATGTTATTTTGATTGCGTGGATGATTATTGAATATTGGTTTGTGCATTTGGATGGAGAATAAGTAGGCCGATGTTAGCTGAAACTATTTGTGATGAATATTGTATATCATGATTAGCATTTACAAAGGAGGTGCTGCTGAATTTTTAAGAATTTAATGATGATTATGATAATTTGTTGGTTTAAAAGAGTATTTATGATTATTGATAATATTAGAAATCTGGAACTGTTATAGTTTATGATTTCATGTCTTTATTTTTATGTACTAATTCATTTAGACTTGTAGTATTTGGTTTGAACATGTGTTTTTATTGTAGTACTTATTTTGCGTTGTGGAGCCGGTGTGTTATTGGAATGAACCTTTGTATGGATAATTTCTTTTATGATATCACTGTTGTTTTTGAAAAGTTATGTATCTCTTTCATGGTTGATATTTGATATATATCTTTTATGTGTGGTATGTGGTGTGTTTGTTTTCTTGAGTATCCTTTATCTACTATCCATCTACCACTTGTTTTGAAGGTTGGAGGTTTTGTATGGTTGTACGAACCGTTTGTGCATACACCTTTGTAATTCTGTATTCCTTGTATGCATAGAGGGGTTGCATATAGCTTATTCGATGTATCTTATTCATATGCTATTATCAATGCATCTTGCCTATATGTCACATTTGAGATATGCATGTGTTTAGGGGGGGCTTCACTTGAAGTCTCTTCCCAATTGTTTGTGATAACTTTATGTGTTTTGTCATCATCAAAAGGGGGAGTTATTGGTCTAAAGGCCATTAGTTATAGTTTTGATGATAACAAAACATATGTAGTTGTGTTTCTAACAATTTCGTTTAACCAAGTTTCAAGTTAACTCTTTGTTGCATTTGGCTTCACCATAAAACTCACACCTTTAGAAGAAATGAAAGATGTCGATCCCAGAGCCTAAGCACATAAATGAGCTCAAGGATCAGTTTGCAAGTGAAGAGTATTTACAAGGTTTGTATTTTTGCTTTTTACATTTTAGATAGGATTTATAGTCATTTGTTAAAACGAAGATGATATAGGTTGATAGCTCGTGAGATTGACACACACACACACACACATTTCATTTCCATCCTTTAGCGTTTTTGAAAAGACTTCAAAATGATTCTATTTTTTGTTTTCAAAATCGAGTTTCGAAAAAATGAGTTTTGGAAAAACTGATTTTCGATTTAGTAAAGTGTTTTTACAAATTATGGTTCTAACCTTATTTTGTGTTGATCTATGATCACACACTGGTTCTATCAAATCCTAAGAAATTTATTTTGTGTTTAAGATCAAAGTATATTTTTGTCATAAAAAGATTGATTTCAAAAAGATCTTCAAAATGTATTTTTGGCCCAAGGTTGGTTGACCGACCGGTCAACTGTAGACAGACAAAATTGCTCTGTCGGTCGACAGAGCGACGACCGACATGCACAAGACTTCTTTGAAGTGCTTTGTAAGCACTTCGGTCGACCGTTCGGTCAACCGACTGCGAGAGCTTTGCTCTCAGTTGGACACGGTTGATTGAGGTTTTACCTGCACACAAAATATAAAATTTCAGAACTTAAGAATAGAATGCGCAAGTTACTCAATTCTACCGCGATAGCAAGTGGCTATGCAGGTCGTGATCCACAAGGAGGGACTAGCGATAGAAGCTTTTTAAGCAAGTTCTCTTTTAAGTTACAGTCAATGGTTAAAGATCTTCTTTTAGTTCTTTAAAAGAAAAAGAAAATAAGTTACAATTAAGTTAATAAGAAAGTGGTAGATTGATAAGGGGGAGAAAAATGAAAAATGGATTTATACAAAGAAATTAAAAAAAAGCGACAAAAGAGTTGGGAGATTATGGTGATCTAAACTAAAGAATTAAAAGAAAGAAACTAAAAATTACTTACCTCTTCAGTGCTCATATACCTTAGATCCGTAGCTATGACTTACTTAGTCTTTGAAGGCGATCAAGTATAGCGTGTAGGATCTTCCCCATTCTCGATCTACACTATGAAAAAAAGGCAAGTTAAACTAACAAGAGAATGATTGTTCATCACCATATGCCATCAAGGGCACTTGCAATGGCAAAGCAGTCTCGAGGCTATCAAATTCACATGGATTGCAACAAATCAGAGGAAAGTAAATGAAAATATGAGTAAAGAAGAAAAAGAAACTTCGATTCGATTTAAATAACAATGAAAAAAGACTTAGTTACACCGGTGTTACCCTCAGTACAAGCTTGCTCTCATTCATCCATGAAACTCGTATCTCCTCTCAGTTACATAAAGAAAAGTAAAAATTACATAAAAGAAAAATAAAAACCTATACTAAAAAGAATCAAAAACTGGTCTAAGAATCTATCTCTGCTTTATCATCCCTGTAGTCTTTGAAAACCCAGTATTTATAGGCAAAAATCGCACGGGGGAGAGCGTACGAAGATAGGGGAGCAAACTCTCCCCCAACAACTTCAACCAAGCCACAGAAATGTAACTTTGGCCGTGTTTCCGTAGCCAGGGTGTGGCTCGGTGGCCACATTCGGGAGGTACAGATCGATGCTTTATCGTTTTGCTTTATCTCTAGCTGGATTTTCAGTTTGGGTCCAGGATTTTGACAAACCCTCCTTTCGTCTTCAGCTTTAACCAATTGATTTGTAGAGATTTATTTTAATTGGTTTTCAACCAATTTTATCTTCTCTGATTTTCGCCTGATCTGCCCTGATTTTCTGATTCGAATTAATTCTGAATTAAATCATAATTTTCATGGGATTTTGGGCTCGTTTCTCTTCCCTCTCCTTTAGTAATGGGCATGCATATAAATTAGACAATAAATAAGATTAAAATTAGAGTTTATTATATAATAAATATGAGAATGTGACAATAAATATGCAGATTTAGTGACCGGTCACACCCCTATACCTATCTTTTGCTCGTCCTCGAGCAAAACAAAAAAAACTAAACCAAATATTTTAGACCACTTTCGCAGGTCACGCGATTGCACTGAGCATGTGCAGCAAGCCATTAAACCTCTAGGTTCCCCCTAGAGGACGAATTTTGTCTCGTGAGGGTTTTCAATAAATTACACCCGCAAAATCCATAAAGGAAGAGAAATAAAGTGTTAGTATTTTGAAAATACATTTTGAAAGAGAAAAATATTTGAAGTATTATTTTAAGAATTAAGTAATCTATAAGTTATAGAAAAACTGAATTTTCATTCTTATGCTTAGTCTTAATTTAAAAACTTGTTATCAATCAAGGTAAGGAGTCAAACAATATTTCTCATTTAGTCTATTATTTCTCCTTAAGTTACATGCACCTTTGTGACCGTGAAATCTTGACTCGGGGTTCTTCAACTCTAACTCTTATGCCTTATTATTTTTTCTTTTTTCTTTTTTGGTGATATTTTTCCTTAGTTCTATTAGGCTTTCTAATCTGCCCACGTAACGAGCTTTTAATTGGTGACACCCAAACCAAACGGTCTTAGGGCACCAGGTGAGAAAACACCCTAAGGACTTAAAAACTCGAGCAAATAAGGCGACAAAACTAAGGATTTTATTATATGAACCACTTTTTAGCATGAATACTTATGCTTTATGAGGCACAAATACCCAGCTTAATCAGAGAATTTTTATATATATTTTCTTTTTCTTTTACTTTTTTTAATAAGGCATAAGAATCTTTGTTTTTTGAACCCTAAGTGTGTATGTGTATAAAGTATGCATATATCATCAAGGTAAAAATCAAGACTAAATTTCTTCAAATTTTCTTTCTAACCTTGAAAATCAAACTAATAATCTTATTTTGACCAAGTATAAGAAATCCTAATTATGATTCTCCATTCCTTAAAATTGACTCAATTTCTTACAAAAAATATGTCAAAATATTGTTTCTATTTTCAAAAAATTTTTAAAAGTAAAGAAAATTTAATAATTTTTTTAATAATAAAAGAAAAACCTAAGTTATGTTAGAACCCTCCCCCACACCTATCTCATGCATTATCCTCAATGTATGAATTAATGCATAGATGTAACATGACCAGTCTTGAAAATCATCACGGAGTCATCATGGTCTATAAGCAGTGTTCTAAATATCCCCGATATAACCCTGATATTGCGCCGATATTGCGTTTACGGTACCTAGTCGCAATGATTTGGCACATCTAAACCGATATAGCGTTTTTTCGCCCAAAAGCGCCGATAAATAGGCATGGACCCGATATATCGGCTGCATTTTTGACGATTTTGGACCCGATATAGTGTTTTGCACCCAAGTTTTAGGTTAGGTATTTGGGTAATTCGAGCGATATAGAAATGTGACATTTGTGAAGATTTTACGCTTGGATAGTGATTATGGATTCATAGGCTTAATTCAAGTTATCGAGTTAAGTATATTTTAAACATAAAAGTATGATGTTTTATGCAGCATTATATAATTTATGCTTATATTCTCTTATTGAGATGCGATTTAAGATAAGAATATATGTATATTTACAGTCTGATTTTGACATCCGATTTTTAAAAATATCCCCGATATATCCTTGATATATCCCCATCCCTGATAAATTTTCCTGGTTGATGTGGCCGCTGTGGCCGCCATTTAGAACACTGTCTATACTTATCTCCAACAAAAGAATGTGGCTTGGTGGAATGGTTGACTTTGACTCAAGAATGATAGGTTCAGGAACCAATACTAATTCGGGAAAATCAACTTTGGGTTCGAGAGTCAGTTTTGATTCAAGAGTTGAGTCCAAGTCCAAGAATTAAAATTCACATTCTTTTCCCATCAATGGAATGTGACTATCCAAAATTAGTGATTCCATTTCTAGATCTATAGGTATGGGAATAAATGTTGGTTCAGGAAATTGGTCCAAATTAGGTAAAAATACCGGAATCAACATGAAAACGAAGACGAAAACTGAATCACAAAGTTAAGAATCAGGCTCACATTCATAATCAAGTTCAATCTCATTGAAATGAAAACTTGCCAATTCGTCAATGAGTTGATATTGGTCAAGTTCAAGATTTTGTGGTGAAATTGAATCTTGGTCAAAGTCTTTATGATACCATGATTCTTGGTTTTCATCAACATGGCTAGAAGTGTCGAGAATAGTCAAAGATTGGGTAGGGAGAGTTTCCTAAATCCTATGTATGTTTTCCAATCTACTAAGTCTAGTGGATCATTTTGGAATTGAATCATGGATTCTATACTCTTCTTTAAGTCGGCATGTTCTTCTTGAAAAATAGAGTAAGGATCTGTGACTTGAAAGTTTTGACAGGATTTTGAGTCTTCTAAAATTTGAATTCATCGCTCAAGCTCATTTAAGGCTTCCATCCTCTCTTCCCAGTCAGTCGATTCTTCTAATGGTTGTTCGGGAGAAGGAGTATATGAAGCTGGATGTTGGTAAGGTTGTTGACAATATGACTCGGTAGAGTTGTATTTTCATTGACTCTCTGAAGAGTAGTGATGATTATTCCAGTCTTGTTCATAGTATTAGGACTGCGGTATGTATTGATTCGGATAAGACCAATCCGGCACACTAGGTTGGTTAATGTTATGATATGCTGGGTTGCTAATATCCGAAAAAAAGGTCGGGTTGTAACATGGATTACCATTAAAATTGAAAAAATTATTGTTATAAGCCATATCACATAAGAATTGTCAAAATCAAACAAAGAAAACAAACAATAAACAAATAAAAAGAAAAAATCTAACCTAAGTTAGGGTAAACCTTAGACCTAGACAACTCCTAACTGGTTAGACTGTTCGAGGGGGGATATATAGTCAAACCTGACCACAAGTTAATCGGCCAGGTAGGGACAAGATCAGTAGGTGGTATCCGTGCCTAAGCAACGAGCCTAATTATGCCAAACCACCAACATTCGGGGTTTCGCCCCCCAATCTCCAACCTTAGATACTGATTTGGCAAGAGTTAAATTCTAATCAACTTTCCTCTTAGGTTAGTCTCCTATATGAGTCCGAGATGTCCCTAGGGCCAACGTTTACTCAGTTTTAGTTAGGCTTGGGTTAGTGAGTGAGGAGATTGTTTGTGGGCTAAGAAAGGGTAATGACTTCCTTACCTTTTCTTGTTTACAGGACAAGCCCTTAAATCAATTTAGTGCAATGGGTACATGATAAGCAACATTTAAGCAATGTAAACAATTCAAAAGTGTTCATATACTACATGCTATGTACACGTACCTTTGTTCCAACACTCTTCAACAGTAATGTAAAATGTAAACGAATTAGACACGTGCTAAATGCAAAGTCTAAACCGTTTTTATCATTTAACAAACATTATTTTACTGTTGAGGCTAGAAGGTATGTACAATGAGACAAATAAGGAAATAAATAGTTACATAAATTTTGCTTTGCAATTCAACCAACCTGCAAAAATACAGGTTAGTAGTTCACTCAGATTGCCACTGGAATGTAGCAAACTTGAAGGCTTCTGGGCTCTGCTTTTTTGAGCAAAGTCCAGGGCCACTTATATGTCCACTGCAGCAAAAATTTCCTTAATATTTATCACTGCACACCAAGAACAAAGAAGAAAGTTAACCTAAAATGTGAACTTAAAAAGAGAATTACTTACCGTCCCTCCCGACAACGATGCCAAAATTTGATTGAGATTTTACCTGCACACAAAAATACAGAATTTTAGAACATAAGAATAGAATGTGCAAGTACTCAATTCTACCGTGATAACAAGTGGCTATGTGGGTCGTGATCCACAAGGAGGGACTAGTGATGGAAGCTTTTTAGCAAGTTCTCTTTTAAGTTACAGTTAATGGTTAAAGATCTTCTTTAGATCTTAAAAAAAGGAAAATAAGTTACAGTTAAGTTAATAAGAAAGTGATAGATTGAGAAGGTGGAGAAAAATGAAAAATGGATTTATACAAAGAAATTAAAAAAAGTGATAAAAGAGCTGGGAGATTGTGGGGATCTAAACTAAAGAATTAAAAGAAAGAAACTAAAAATTACTTACCTCTTCAGTGCTCATATACCTTGGATCCGTAGTTACGACTTACCTAGTCTTTGAAGGCGATCAAGCATGCATGTAGGATCATCCCCATTTTCGGTCTACACTATGAAAAAAAGGCAAGCTAAACTGACAAGAGATGGTTGTTTATCACCATAAGCCATCAAGGGTACTTGCAATGGCGAAGCAATCTCGAGGCTATCAAATTCACATGGATTGCAACAAATCAGAGGAAAGTAAATGAAAATAAGACTAAAAAGAAAAAAACTTCGATTCGATTCAAATAACAATGAAAGAAAAGACTTACTTACTGTAGGCTGTCTAAAAATCATTAAAAGACAAGCCATTAAAAAAGGCAGAGTTTTAGGTTCTAGACGCAGGACTAATGATGGCCATCCGCGTCTCAGCATCAAGGCGTGAGAGTCCAAACCCGCGTCTCAACCTCAAGGCGCGTGGGCTCAACACCCGCGTCTCAACATCAAGGCGCGAGGGCTCGACACCCGCGTCTCAACCTCAAGGCGCGTGGGCTCGACACCCGCGTCTCAACCTCAAGGCGCGAGGGCTCGACATCCGCGTCTCAACCTCAAGGCGCGTGGGCTCAACACCCGCGTCTCAACATCAAGGCGCGTAGGCTCAACACCCGCATCTCAACCTCAGGGCGTGAGGTCCAAGGCCCACGTCTCGGTTATAACCGCCCTGGTTATGGGGCCAGTCACCGCCCACATAGCGGGGAAGTTAGCCCCTCATTGTGGAGCATTTTTAGGGGGCACGTTCACCCCTGAAACCTCTATAAATAGCCCGCCGCTATGAGGAATGGGGGAGACGACACAAGAAACAAGAGATAGACAACAGACTACACGCAGGCAGACAGAGAGAAGCAAGAGAGAGCTCAACTCTTCAGCAAGCTTGCTGTGTACAAGTTGCTCTTTGCCTACCTTCTCTTTGAGAGTTTTGGTAGACAGAGCTGTGCTACTCCTTCTACCAGCCGAAGAGAAGATCCCCGAAGGTCTAGACGGTCACCCGGTCAATGGAGAACAAGATTCACTCTCCATCGCCACTTGAAGAACCCAGCCTTAAACAAAGGGAGGATTCAAGGCTCAACATCCTCCCTCCCTTGTAACCGGAATACTAGTCCGTTGTAATTTTTCAATTTGATTCAAGAAAATCTTACTTCGAGCTCGTACCTTCTCCGTGTGCGTACAAGAGATGGCGACTCCGCTGGGGACTTCATTTGTTACCGACGAGCAAATCGTGGCGCAAGGTGACATCCTCCGTAAGGGGAAGATGGTCGAATTGCTAGTTGTCGAGTTCGACCAGGCGAAGTGCGAAGAGTTTCTCTCTTCCGGCTCCAAGAGCCTAAGGACCCGCGTCTGCCGCAGGGTCTCGACGGGGAATGGCCCCGAAGCCCGATCTGAGGCTCTCTCGGGCGCTGCTGCTGCCAACTGTGCCAAGCAGGATACACGCGCCAACGCCTCTCAGGAGGCCCGCGTGGTCTCAGGCACAACTGCCGTTGCGACCAACCGCGTCGCACGGAACACACGCGTCAGCGTCTCTCAGGAGACCCGCGTGGTCAAAATCTCTGGTGTCCAGCATCAGGTCGTCGTTGGTCTCTCTCCACCTCCACGACGCAACCGAAATGCTGAGCGTCGTCAGAGGAGGCGTGCGCGTCAGCTTCAAGTTGGAACTTCTGATTGTCTAACTGAGCTTGCACACAACGCACAAACTGGCGTCTTAGCTGCGTTGCATCCAGCGCGCGAAGTCCGCGTTTGGCGGCCCAAACGCGAGACTCCCCAAGTTAGGTCCTCTGAAGACCAACTTATCAAACGCCAAGGTGAAACCTCTGCGCCTCGTCAAGCACAAGATGCACGCCCCATAGGCGTGGGGCCCAGCAACCCACTCTCTCTCAAACTCTTCTGCCCTGACGCACTAAGCGGCAACGCGACAATCGCGTCTCGTCTCAACAGAGACGCCAGACGCGCGTCTTACAGCCGCGGCACGAAAGTCGCGTCCCTGAAACCCGCGTCCAGGCTGTATAACATATGGATGCCTCCCGTCTTCGACGTTGCGAGGTTAATCTCTTCGATCCCCATCCCGTGGATCTGAGGGATTACTTGACGAAGAAAAGAAGTGCCAATCAGGTCACTTCATCATGTTGCTGCCAACGGCTCATTTCTATGCTCTTCGAGTGCCGTTGTGGTTCAGGTGTGCACCAGCAGTCTTTAGTTAGACAGCTGACCCTGATAGCCCCGTCAGCCAAAAGAAGACGCTCTTATAGGCGGAGGATGTTCTCTAACGCTGAATACCCAGAGCTCACTGCTAACATGGCAAGCAGGAGCAGGGGAAAACAGCCTGTAGTCAGCTCTGACGAGTCTGACTCTGAACTGGAAGGAGTGTACCGACACACTCGCACCCGGACCGGGGCCATTCCCCCGATCGACTATAATGCCCTGGCCCGGGGCGTCAAAATGAATGACTCTCATTCTGCTGTAGCAGAATCGCAGGCCTCGAATTCTTCCATCGAGAAGGAGGCCTTCACCTACATGACGAGCACTCCTGAAGAGACAGCCCGGCGCCTGGAGCTGCAAGCCCAGGTCCAGAAGGAACAACTTGAGATGATTCGTGCTCAGCAAGAATCCATCGACTCTCTCAAGCAAATGCTCGCACAGCCGCTCGAAGACAGGAAGAAATCTCCCCCTAAAAAGTCTAAGGGCAAGAAAAAAGAGGGAGAAAGCTCGTCTTCTGTGCACCCTGATGGAGAGAAGCCCACCTCGACCTCATCCAAATCCTCGTCGCAAGGGAAAGACAACCAAAATCAGGGGAAGATTCATTCCGAAAGAATGAATCAATTAGAGCAACGCCTTGAGGCCCTCACCAACCGTAAAGGCCTCCAGGAAGCGGGAGTGGTCCGGCCTTATCCGGCCGAGTGGGATTTGGTTCCATACCCGCCCAAGTTTAAGGCTCCAACCCTCCAAGCATTCGATGGGAAGGGGTCACCCAACCAACACCTCTACTACTTTAAATCCCAAACAGGGAATGTAGTAGACAATGATGCCATCTTGGCACGTCTGTTCATTGGCACCCTGAAAGGGCTCGCCTTCGAATGGTTTATGAAACTCCCAGAGGGCTCCATCAAGAACTGGGGTGATTTGGAGAAGCTATTCCTAACGCGCTTCTTCGAAGACGACTCGGAAGTCACGATGCCCACCCTTTTGGCTACCAAACAGCGAAAGGGAGAGTCCGTTAAATCTTTCGTGGAAAGATTTTGGAATGTGGCACTCCGATGTCTGAGCGGCATGACCCAGGTCACCCTGGTAGAAACATGCCGCCACAATCTCCAAACCTCACTCCTTGCTCAAATAGGAGTTGCTGAAAGCCGCACCTGGAAGCAGTTGGTCCAACAAGGTGAACAGGCTGAGGAGATTGTTGCCCGCGTCAGGGCAGAAGAAGGGAAGTCACGGCCAGAGAGGTCAACCAGGCGTGCGCCAGACACATCCCTCCAGACAAAGCGGAAGGATAATTTGGCAACGGAGACCAAATCTCCCGCCAAACCTCAACCGGTCAAGGCGAGTGGCTCTTCAAGCCAGCCACGCGCCAACAAGCAGTATTCTTTCAAGGAGGAACATGTCGATTCGCTCTTTAAGCTACTCAACAAGAGCAATAGACTGAAGCTCCCTGAAGCCAGGCGCCCTGAAGAAGTCGGTAAAACCGACAATCCCAATTACTGCTTATACCACAGGATGTTGGGACACCCCACCAAAAGCTGCTATGTCTTCAAGGACATCCTTCAGGCCCTGATTGACGCGGAGGTATTAAAACTCCGACCAGAGCAGAAGAAGGTGACGGCTAACATGACGTCAGTTCTCCAGTTCGGAAGATAACTCCCAACGCCTTCGGGGGTGGTCCCTGTTCCGAAAGGAGAGCTAAGAGTGATCAACACAGATCCTTACCAGCAACAAGAGAAAGGCCTGATACCTGTTCCCACGCCTCGAGGGGAAATCATGTGGGTCCACCCGACCTTGTTGATGCCCAGCAATGGATTACTGTAACTAATAAGAAGTCCAAGGGCAAGGCAAAGGCGTCATCCTGCAATGTGGTGTGTGCCTCTTCTCGAGAAGCGGATACCAATATTCCTTCGCTAACCGACTCGGAAGAGGAGACAATAGTTCTGGCCGCAGAACCCGGTCAGCTGGTGGCGGAAACCCGCTCAGGACAGCCCTACTTGAAGCAGTATGGCGAAACGGCGGCAACCTCTCCACAACCAGCTGCAGAGCCAACCAAGCCCTCCACAAAACAACCCGTGGAGAAACAGAAGGAGATTCAATTTTCTCGAGCCCTTCAAAAGGGCATCGCAGAAGGATCTACGGCGCCTTACTGCTTTGATGTCCTGGCTCAATTGGCCAACATCCCGGCGCGGATTACCCTGTATGAGCTTCTTAGGCTGTCGAAGTCAACCAGAGAAGCTCTACAAGAGGCTCTGGCAAATGCTGAGGTCTTCATGACCCAGGTGCCAAAGGAGGAACGTGTATAGAATTGTCTCCACACCTCCCAGAATGCCCCCTGCATCACCTTCACGGCAGAGGATATACAGGTTAAAGGGAAGCATGATCGACCCCTGTACTTCACAGGGTATATTGGATCATCTGAAGTGAACCGCATTCAGGTAGATCCAGGGTCCGCGTTGAGCATCATGCCTCGCCGGGTCATGCAACATCTGGGCATTCCTACTCATCGTTTGAGCCCTACCCAGACAACTATCTATGGGTTCAATGCCAACAGGACCCGTCCGATGGGGAAGATCAAGCTCAAATGCCAGATTGGAAGTTTAAAGTCGGAAGTGACATGCTACGTCATTGATGCCGACACTTCCTACAACCTATTGCTGGGACGACCGTGGATTCACCGCAACTCCATCGTTCCCTCCACTCTCCATCAAGTCATGAAATACATTGACGAGGGTGGAAAGGTGCAGACGTTGATTGCCGAAAGGCATCCATTCAAAGGGGTCGAGAATTATTTCACAGACTCCTTACTGTACCAAGATCCCGTGGAGACGGATGAAGTCCCGCAACCAGAGGAACCAGACTCTGGCAATGAAGCCGACACCGAGCTGGAGGAAGATGAGTGTGTGTGGGAGCTAGATCCACCTGTAACGAGCATTGATAAGCTCGATGTTAATATTACCACCGACGATGTAGGCGGTTGGTACATTAATGAAGAATTAGATTTAGCGTATTTTTCTGTGTTTGTTTCTGATTCAGTGCCGTCAGACACTAGTACCGACGTGGATGACGATCTTTGGTCGGCAATGGATGCTTTGACATCGTTGCATGTACCAGTGAAATCATCCTTTAAAACATGTCGAAATGTCGACGATGCACAACAATCAATATTCATGGTTCCAGCGAGAAGGAAGGGCCAAAGACCAATTCTCTTCGGACGAATTGAATCTGAACCAATGAATCATGAAGAATCAGAAGGCGAGGAGGAATCCCCTCAGTTCGGTCATTATGAGCCAAAGACACTCAGAATGATGAAAAACATGGGGTATGACCTAACCAGCAGACTCGGGTTGAACTTCGGCAAAGGACGGAGGACGCTACTTCGATCCTTTGTGCCAAAAGGAAAAACCCCCGATTATTATCATCAGACGCGCAGGGGGTTGGGCTATGTATCAACTCCGACTCCATCAGCCTCTGATTCTGGGGGCTCATTTGGCCATAAATACTCTTCCGGCACGTCATCATGGGAGTCAGATGCTAGTGTCGGCAACATCTTCAAAGAACTTTCGGTGAACATGGTTTCAACAAGCCATCTGGAAGATGAAGATGAAGAAATGATCCGATCTGATGCAGATCCATGGATCAGACATTTAAACACTCTTTGGGACACCCGCTTTGAACAGCGCGAACCACCCACAAAAGACAAGATTGTTCAGATTAATCTAGGAGATGAGGCCAACCCTAAGCCCATCTTCATAAGCGACGGCTTGTCACCGTCGGAGAAAAAGGATCTAATATCTCTTGTTCAAGAGTACAGAGATGTCTTCGCTTGGAATTACGAAGATATGCCTGGACTTGATCCTCAGGTGGCTATGCACCGCCTCAACATCAATCCGGACGAAAAGCCTGTTAAACAACAACAGCGACGGTTCCGTCCAGAAATAATGGAGGCGATTCAATCGGAGGTCAGAAAGCTCATAGATTCTAGCTTCATCAGGGAAGAGCAACATCCCGATTGGGTAGCCAACATCGTTCCCGTTGCTAAGAAAAACGGAAAGACCCAGATCTGCATCGACTTCCGTGATCTAAATGAGGCTTGTCTCAAAGACGAATTCCCATTGCCAATCACAGACGTCATGATTGACAATACCTGCGGATTCGAACGAATGTCCTTCATGGACGGATTCTCAGGATACAATCAAATCAAAATGTATCCTGACGACGAAAAGCACACCTCCTTCAGGACACCATTGGGGGTTTATTGCTATACCGTCATGCCCTTCGGACTGAAGAATGCGGGGGCAACCTATCAGAGGGCCATGAACGCCATTTTCCAGCAGCAAATATGCAAAACGGTAGAATGTTATGTTGATGATATTGCGGTAAAAAGTCGCACTAAGGGTGATCACATAGCTGACCTGAAGGTGGTCTTCGACATCATGCGGGCTCATCGATTGAAGATGAATCCCACCAAGTCCTTCCTGGGGGTGGCCAGTGGTAAATTCTTAGGATTCATTATAACCTCCACCGGGATCCATTTGGACCCGGAAAAGGTTCAAGCTATCCAGGAGATGCAGCCTCCAAGAAATCTCAAGGAACTCAGGGGATTACAAGGACGATTGGCGTACATCCGCAGGTTCATCTCAAACCTCTCTGGAAGATGCCAACCCTTCGCTAAGTTAATGAAGAAGGGTGTCTCGTTTATTTGGGATGACGCTTGCCAACAAGCATTTGAGGAAATCAAGCAATACCTCACCCAACCACCAATCCTTGCAGCTCCGGTATTCTGAAAGCCTTTCCTGGTGTACGTCCGGGCAATGGATCATTCTTTGGGAGCTCTACTAGCTCAGAATTGAAAAGTCACCTAGAGGGGGGGTGAATAGGTGACAATGCTAATCAAAGGGCAAATAAAAATTTAAAGCTACAACAATCACAATCAAGAATCACAAGATGAATGCAAGCAAGTAAGTATGACAATGAATATGATGAGCAAGTAATAAGTGCAAGCAAAGTAGAGTAAGGATTGCAAGAATGTAAACCAATCGCAAACACAAGGATATGTTATCGAGGTTCGAGCACCCAGCTCTACTCCCCGCCTTCCCCAGAAGGATTCCGACCACTTCCACTATCACAAAGATCTCAAATACAATGGAGTACCCAACTCCTACAATCTCAAGAACAAGTAATTTCCTTGGTAGTCAAAAGACCACAAACTCTCTCTTTCAAATATCTCTTCCCTTACAAAGGTCCTTAGAGAATATTGAGTAGGAATGAAGCTCTTGTTGTAAGTGAAGAAAGAAAATTAAATCAGAGAGTATTTGAAAACCCTTCAGAAAATCAGTGAGAAATTCAGCACAAAAACCAAGAAACAAGTCTCTTTTGAAAGCCTTAAACTTTTGAATTTTCTAGCAAAAAATTGTTGTAACAAATCTCTCCCCAAACACCCCTATTTATAGGAGAGGGCTAGGGTTTAGGGATAAAACATAATTACTGATGTTTAGGAGGTAATTAGATCAAAATATATCCTTAAACGAATTTTTAAACACAAAAAACAAAAATAAACAGCTCACTTAAAATCTGCCCGTTACTGTTCAACGGACACATCGGTCGACTGGGCCGGTCGACCGGTAGATTAAAAATTCGACCGTTATAGGCTAGCGGTCGACCGACCCGGTCGACTGAGAAAACCTGTGAGCAAGAACAATATCTCGGTCGACTGGCAGACATGCACACTGATACGTGCCTCTGCCAGAACTGCGGTCGACTGGTCCGGTCGACCGGACCAGACTGACACAGACTCGGTCGACTGTCCCGGTCGACCGGATCAGGTCAAAAAACATTTTTGGAAAAGAAAATAAAGAGGATTTTGATTTTAATAAAAATACTTTTGAACAGGGAATAGAATTAAACATAAAGATGTATTTGTAGGCAAAAACTTGTATGCAAAATATTTTGTATAATTTATAAGAAATTATTTTGGAATGAGCATGTGCGCAAAAACGTGTGTGATAGAGCTTCAAACCTATCCACTATTCTTTAACATACTATAAACTGAAAAACAAATTACATGAAGACTTCTTGAGCTATCTTCAAGTCTTTGAGCCATCCAATGCCTTGCTAGTGCCTTCTCTTCTATGATCCTTCCTTGATGTGCAATATGCCTTCCTTGCTTTGTGGAACTTAGAAGTTCTTGCAATAGCTAAGCGAATGGTCTCTAAATATGGTACAAATCTGAAACTTATCTTAACAAACTTATTACTACCAAATAGCTCTAATTTGGTTTGTCATCATCAAAACACAAAATAATTGGAGAGTGTAACCTCTTGGGCCAACAATCTCCCCCTTTTTGATGATGACAAAACAAATAGGCTATTAACAAAAATATAAGGAGGAGAAAACTCCCCCTCAAATTATGCTATACATAAAACACAAGAATATGCTCTAGATACCAATAATTGAAATGATGCACCAATTATTGAAACTAATATAAAACACAAAAATTGCTCTTGATACCAAAAATACCAAAAACAACTAAAACACAAGAATTCTCAAATACATGAATTCAAAAACTCATACATACATAAACATAAAACTCAAAAAACAAATCTTTAAAATTAAAGCATATAAATTCATATGGAACCAAGACCAAATGAACTTATTTTTGTCATGTAAACTTATTCTCCCCCTTTTTGTCATACATCAAAAAGGGTTATGAAAAACAAAACATGTCTATTCAATAATACAAACATTAAGTTCTCCACAAATAAACGAAAATCTAGCAAAATCAAGAGGTTTAGTGAAAATATCGGCTAGTTGTAAATCCATGGAAACATAATCAATATCTATATCACCTTTCTCAAAATGATCTCTAAGAAAGTGATATCTAATCTCAATGTGCTTGGTCTTACTATGTTGATTTGCATTTTTGGTCATGTGTATAGTACTAGTATTATCACAAAATATTTTTATATGATCAAAGTGCAAATCAAAATCAAGGAGAGTATGTTTCATCCAAAGGACTTGTGCACAACAAGCCCCCGCGGCAACATACTCCGCCTCGGCGGTTGAGAGAGCTACGGAATTTTGCTTCCTAGAGGACCATGAAACAAGACAATTACCAAGAAATTGACATGTCCCACTAGTACTCTTTCTATCTACTCTACAACCCGCATAGTCGGCATCCGAATAGCTAGTCATTGAAAAATCTATAGTTTTCGGATACCAAAGACCCATTCCAATAGTGCCCTTAATATAACGAATAATGCGTTTTACCGCAATAAGATGAGACTCTTTAGGACACGATTGAAATCTAGCACAAAGACACACACTAAACATGATATCCGGCCTACTTGCCGTCAAATATAAAAGACTTCCTATCATGCTTCTATATAATTTAATATCAACATTTTTACCTTGTTCGTCCTTATCAAGCTTGGTTGTAGTTGCCATTGGAGTGTTGCAAGCCTTTGATCCTTCAAGCCCAAACTTCTTTACTAGCTCCTTTGCGTACTTGGCTTGGTTAATGAAGGTTCCGTCTTGCAATTGCTTGATTTGGAGTCCAAGGAAGAAATTTAGCTCACCCATTGAAGACATTTCAAATTCAAGTTGCATGACCTTCTCAAAATCCTTGCATAAAAGCTCATTAGTAGATCCAAAAATTATATCATCAACATAAATTTGCACAATTAAAATATCATTATCAACATGCTTAGTAAAAAGAGTTGTGTCTACTTTGCCTTTAATAAAATCATTTGAAATGAGAAAACTAGAAAGCCTTTCATACCAAGCTCTTGGAGCTTGTTTCAATCCATACAAAGCTTTATCAAGTTTAAAAACAAAATCGGGATGAACATGATCAACAAAACCGGGAGGTTGAGAAACATAAACTTCTTCATTAATAAAACCATTCAAAAATGCACTTTTCACATCCATTTGAAAAAGTTTAAAATTTTTAAAACATGCAAAAGCTAGTGTCATCCGTATGGCTTCAAGGCCGTGCTACGGGTGCAAAGGTCTCCTCAAAGTCAATTCCCTCAACTTGAGTGTAACCTTGGGCCACTAACCTAGCTTTATTCCTAATGACATTTCCGGACTCATCCATCTTGTTTCTAAAGATCCACTTAGTACCAATTATTGGTCTATCGTGGGGCTTAGGAATAAGGTGCCAAACTTGGTTGCGCTCAAATTGATTGAGTTCCTCTTGCATGGCAAGCAACCAATATGGGTCCGTCTCGGCTTCGAGAATGCCTTTTGGTTCAAAATGAGAAATGAAAGCAAAGTTACCACATAGGTCATGGAGTTTGGAGCGCGTTGTGACTCCTTTAGATGCATCACCCAAGATGAGCTCCTTAGGATGATTTGTAGCGTATCTCCAAGCTTTAGGAAGCGATTGAGTGCTTTCCTCCTTATCCTCTTGAACTTCACCTATAGATTCTTGCTTATCTTCTTGCGCGGGTGAGTCCTTCAAGGATAGTTTCTCCATGTTTTCACCTAATGGTTCAAACTCTACAACATTCTCAACAAACACATTAGATTCTTCAAACTTAACATGCATGGATTCTTCAATGGTTAGAGAAGATCTAATGAAAACTCTATATGCTTTGCTAGTAGAGGAATATCCAACAAAGATAGCCTCATAAGCCTTAGCATCAAATTTACCCAAATTATCCTTAGTATTCAAAACAAAACACTTGCATCCAAAAACTTTAAAATATGCAACATTTGGTTTTCTAGAATGATACATTTCAAAAGAAGTTTTTGAAGAATTTTTGCATAAATAAATACGATTCGATATATAGCATGCGGTGTTTACGGCCTCGGCCCATAAATATTGAGGGAGGTCATACTCACTTATCATTGTCCTAGCCATCTCTTGAAGTGTTCTATTTTTCCTTTCTACAACTCCATTTTGTTGTGGAGTTCTAGGACAAGACATTTCATGCTTAATTCCCTTTTCATCACAATAAGTCATGAAGAGTTGGTTAACAAACTCACCACCTCTATCACTCCTTATTCTCAAAATCGGAAAACCCTTTTCTTTTTCAACTCTTTTTCGAAAAATCTTAAAATGAGAAAAAGTTTGATCTTTATGTTGCAAAAAGAAAACCCAAGTAAAACGGGAGAAATCATCAACCAAAACAAATGCAAATCTACTTCCATTTAAACTCTTAGTTTTAGTTGGTCCAAAAAGATCCATATGAATTAATTCTAAAGGCCTAGTTGACATGATATCCTTGATTGGTTTAAAGGAAGACTTGGTTTGTTTCCCAAGTTGGCACGCACCACAAATGCGGTCTTTCTCAAAATTCAAGCAAGGTATACCCTTCACCAATTCCTTTGAATTAATCCTAGAAATATGGTCAAAAGATGCATGTCCTAGTCTTCTATGCCAAAGCCAAGAATTTTCATCAAAAGCATTCAAGCATTTAGTAGAACAATCTAAATTAAGCATGTCAATAATATAAAATTGTTATCACGAAAACCGGTGAGAATACAAATATCGGATTTAACATCAAAAATCTTGCAAGAAGTATCATCAAAAACAACTTTAAGTCCACGATCACAAAGTTGACTAATGCTAAGCAAATTATGTTTTAAACCATCTACTAAAACAACATTCTCAATAATAGGAGATGCACCAATTTGAATGTTACCTATACCGATGATAGTTCCTTTGGAGTCATCCCCGAAGGTGACGGTGCCACCTTCCATGTACCTTGATAGGGTTGTGAAGTTATTGATGTCCCATGTCATGTGTCTTGAACAACCACTATCAAGGTACCACCGCTCCCTACGTCTTGGAGCCTTGGTGTGTACCTACATCAAATAATTTAGGACTTGATTTTGGTACCCACATTTTCTTGGGTCCTAGAGAGTTAGTTTCATTGACCCAAACAAGATTATTGGTTCTATTTACTTGGTCATAGCAAAATTTAGCCAAATATCCATTCTTACCACAATAAGTACATCTATACACTCTACCATATTTAAAAGCATAGTGAGTGTGTGATTTGTGAGCATGAGAATTTTGAGCATGAAAAGATTTAGCATGAGGAGTGTTATTTGTAGTGTGAGCATGGGGAGTCTTAGCATGTGAAGTGTGCTTTTTAGAAAACATGTCCTCAAGTTTCTTAGTGTTAAAAGCACAATCCTTTAAAACTTTTTCAAAATCATTTATTTTAGATTTAAAAGAAGAAATTTCTTTTATATCAATAATAGGAGATTTTGCCTTACAAGAACTCTTGTAGGCACAAAATTCTTTTTGCATGGAAATGAAATTAGAAGAAACATCATCTTTTTCTTTAGAAACAATGGCAAGTTGATTCTTAAGAAAAGCAACTTCTTTTTGTAATTTTATGCATTCAAGTTTCTTGTTATCATAAGTTTCAGAAAGTTCTACAAAAGCATGCACTAGAACTTCCTTACTTACATCATCATCTTCATCATCAAGGGATTGAGGGGTTACCTTGGGTGTGTTTGCCATGAAACACATATTAGCTTGATCCACCTCCTCTTCGGACTCGCTTTCCGAATCCCACGTAGCTTTGTAAGCTTTCTTTTCCTCCGGCTTCTTTGGCTTGAAGGAGGAATTTATCTTCTTCTTGAACTCCGGACAATCCGCCATGATATGTCCGGGTTTGCGGCAATTGTAGCATATGATCTTCCGCTCCTCTTTGCCTTCAAATTTTCTCCGGAAGTTGAGCTTGTTCTTCCGGTACATCCTCTTGACGTTGCGAACAAGTAGAGTAAGCTCCTCATCTTCTTCTTCGTCATCTTCATCGTCATCATTGGTGGATGAAGTCTTGAAGGCTATGGATTTCTTCTTTGAAGTAGTGGCCTCTTCTCTTGCCTTCTTCTCCATCTCATGGGTCTTTAGGTTCCCAATGAGACTAATGAGGTCCATCTCGTCCTTGTCGTTCAACTCCTTCAAGGTGGTGGCCTTGATCTCCCATGATGAAGGAAGAGCCCGAATTACTTTCCGCACCTTTTGATCATTGGAGATGTCATCACCTAAGGAAGAAAGACCATTAGTGATTTTAGTAAACCTTGTAGCCATACTATCAATAGACTCATCATCAAGCATTTTAAATGACTCATATTGGGACCTCAAGAGATCTATCTTAGCTCTCTTGACTTGTGAAGTCCCCTCGTGTGTGACCAATAAGTGTTGCCAAATCTCATAGGCGGATTGGCAATGAATTACCCGTGTAAGGTCATCCTCATTCAAGGCGGTCAATAGGGAGTTTTGGGCCTTGGAGTTAGCCTCATATAATTTAAAGTCAAGGTCGGTCCAAGTGCTCTCATCACCATCGGGTGCTTCATAGGGTTTGGTCAAGGACTTGGCTACTAAGCTACCCAAAGATTGCAAAAATATAGTCATCCTAACCTTCCAAATTGGGAAATTGAGGCCATCAAATTTAGGTGGGGATTTAATGTTGTCGGCCATGTTTACTAGTGATGAATGAATGAAATGAAAATGTTGATTAGCAAGTTTTAAGGATCTCTCTACGGATGTTAAGCCAAACCTAGAGTCCAAGCTCTGATACCAATTGAAAAGTCACCTAGAGGGGGGGTGAATAGGTGACAATGCTAATCAAAGGGCAAATAAAAATTTAAAGCTACAACAATCACAATCAAGAATCACAAGATGAATGCAAGCAAGTAAGTATGACAATGAATATGATGAGCAAGTAATAAGTGCAAGCAAAGTAGAGTAAGGATTGCAAGAATGTAAACCAATCGCAAACACAAGGATATGTTATCGAGGTTCGAGCACCCAGCTCTACTCCCCGCCTTCCCCAGAAGGATTCCGACCACTTCCACTATCACAAAGATCTCAAATACAATGGAGTACCCAACTCCTACAATCTCAAGAACAAGTAATTTCCTTGGTAGTCAAAAGACCACAAACTCTCTCTTTCAAATATCTCTTCCCTTACAAAGGTCCTTAGAGAATATTGAGTAGGAATGAAGCTCTTGTTGTAAGTGAAGAAAGAAAATTAAATCAGAGAGTATTTGAAAACCCTTCAGAAAATCAGTGAGAAATTCAGCACAAAAACCAAGAAACAAGTCTCTTTTGAAAGCCTTAAACTTTTGAATTTTCTAGCAAAAATTGTTGTAACAAATCTCTCCCCAAACACCCCTATTTATAGGAGAGGGCTAGGGTTTAGGGATAAAACATAATTACTGATGTTTAGGAGGTAATTAGATCAAAATATATCCTTAAACGAATTTTTAAACACAAAAGACAAAAATAAACAGCTCACTTAAAATCTGCCCGTTACTGTTCAACGGACACATCGGTCGACTGGGCCGGTCGACCGGTAGATCAAAAATTCGACCGTTATAGGCTAGCGGTCGACCGACCCGGTCGACTGAGAAAACCTGTGAGCAAGAACAATATCTCGGTCGACCGCCCCGGTCGACTGGCAGACATGCATACTGATACGTGCCTCTGCCAGAAATGCGGTCGACTGGTCCGGTCGACCGGACCAGACTGACACAGACTCGGTCGACTGTCCCGGTCGACCGGATCAGGTCAAAAAACATTTTTGGAAAAGAAAATAAAGAGGATTTTGATTTTAACAAAAATACTTTTGAACAGGGAATAGAATTAAACATAAAGATGTATTTGTAGGCAAAAACTTGTATGCAAAATATTTTTGTATAATTTATAAGAAATTATTTTGGAATGAGCATGTGCGCAAAAACGTGTGTGATAGAGCTTCAAACCTATCCACTATTCTTTAACATACTATAAACTGAAAAACAAATTACATGAAGACTTCTTGAGCTATCTTCAAGTCTTTGAGCCATCCAATGCCTTGCTAGTGCCTTCTCTTCTATGATCCTTCCTTGATGTGCAATATGCCTTCCTTGCTTTGTGAAACTTAGAAGTTCTTGCAATAACTAAGCGAATGGTCTCTAAACATGGTACAAACCTGAAACTTATCTTAACAAACTTATTAGTACCAAATAGCTCTAATTTGGTTTGTCATCATCAAAACACAAAACAATTGGAGAGTGTAACCTCTTGGGCCAACAAGAATGATGATCAAGGACGAGAGCGAGCAATCTACTATCTGAGTAGAACAATGATCGGAGCCGAACATCGGTATAATCCGATCGAGAAGGAATGTTTGGCATTAGTGTTCGCCATTGAGAAAATGCGACACTATCTGGTAGGCCAAACTATAAACGTCATATCAAAAGTCAACCCCCTGAGGTTACTTATGACTAAGCCTTCATCATTGAACGGCCGGCTGACAAAATGGGCCATATTGCTATCTCAATATGAAATGCACTTTTTACCACAAAAAGCTGTGAAGGGACAAGCGGTGGCGGATTTCCTTGCTGAGCATCCAGATCCGAGGGCAACCAAGCTTTACGATGATCTCCCAGACGAGGTCGCTGAAGCCTGCCAGACCCAGACATCCTTTGAAAGGCAGGTGTGGCAACTTTTCTTTGATGGTGCGTCCAGAACGAGCCCAAAAGGACACCTAGTAGCAGGGGTAGGAGTAGTACTTGTCTCCCCATAGAACTATGTGATTCCTCGAGCTGTCTCATTAACCGAACCTTGTTCCAACAATGTGGCGGAGTACAATGCTCTTTTGATTGGGATGCAACTCACCGATGAGATTGGCGTTAAAAATCTCGAGGCATATGGTGACTCCAAACTCATCGTTAGCCAGGTTCGTGGGGAGTACGAAGTCAGACATGAAGACCTAGTACCCTATTACAACGCAACTGTCCACATGGCTAGGAAGTTTACAAACTTCTACATTGACCATGTACCACGCAAGCAAAATGCGCATGCAGATGCACTGGCATCCCTCGCGGCCTCCTTAGCTCTTCCAGCTGGAGCAATGGAGAAAGTATTCGTCTACAGCCACGACCTGTATTGCCTGAGAACTGCCCTCGAAGACTATCAGGGGTCAAAGGGAGAGTGTCAAGGCAAAGAAGCGCTGGAATTGTCAACCGGGCCAGAGCTTAAAGACTGGCGATTCCCCTATATCGACTATGTCTTGTACGGCATCCTGCCTGAGGACGCCAAGGAAGCGGCTGCCATTCGAAGGAAAGCCCCTAAATTTTACTGCAATGCGATTACACGAACATTGTATCGTCGATCGCATGACGGGATCTTGCTCCGGTGCCTCTCACCAAAGGAGGCTCAAGAGGTATTGAAAGAAGCCCACGACGGCATGTGTGGAGCCCACCAACCCGGCCCAAAATTGGCACATCGACTCCAAAGGTTGGGTTACTATTGGCCCAAGATGATTGCTGACGCCGTCACTTATGCTAAAAGATGTCACGCTTGCCAGGTGCATGGCGATTTCATCCATCAAGCACCAGAGTACCTCCATTCTACGACCTCTACCTGACCATTTGAAATGTGGGGGATGGATGTAGTTGGCCCTATCAGCCCACCATCATCAAAAGGACATCGGTTCATTTTGGCAATAACTGATTACTTCTCTAAATGGGCCGAGGCCATCCCTTTGAAGGAGGTAAAATCGTCTAACGTGATCAAGTTCGTAAAGCATCACGTCATTTACCGTTTTGGTGTACCTCAGCGAATTGTCCATGACAATGGACCCCAGTTCATCAGCCAGGCTTTCCAGAGATTCTGCGCTAAGTTCAGAATCCAGAGTGTGTCCTCAACGGCATACTATCCTGCCGCTAATGGCCTCGCAGAAGCTTTCAATAAGACCATTGGTAAGCTTCTCAAGAAATTCGTATCGAAAAGTCAACGGGATTGGGACGACAAGTTAGGAGAATGCTTATGGGCCTATCGCACAACTGTGCGAACCCCGACTAAAGCCACGCCGTTTTCTTTGGTATACGGGTGTGAAGCCGTGCTTCCACTAGAAATCTAAATTCCATCTCTACGCGTCGCCTTGACAGCAGAGATGACAACAGAGGAGAAGCATCGACAGCGACTCCAAGAATTGGAAGCCTTAGACGATAAGCGTCTGCAGGCCCAAGAGCAAATCGAGCTCTACCAGGCTCGAATTACTAGAGCCTTCAACAAGAAAGTTAAAATGCGAACTTTCAAGAAAGGCGATCTTGTCTTAGCCGTCGAAGACCCATGGTAATGACGCACAAGACAAAAGAAAAATTCCAACCCAAATGGGAAGGGCCATTTGTAGTAGAGTCAGTCTACTCAAATGGGTCATATCGTCTCATAACTTTAAATGGGATACACTCATGATGCCGATCAATGGCAGATTCTTGAAGAAGTACTATCCTTAATAGTACTCCTCCCCCGATCAAGTTAAAAGTACACCTCTGATCAAAACAAGAAGAGCTTCTTCATTAACATCCGACGCCTCCGACGGCTAAGGATAGAGGAAAACGTTGGCTTTTAAGCCCAACATAAATCTTCGACAACTCATCATGCTGAGGGGAATAGCATGGCTAGCCCAACTCAAACGGTAGTTGGTAAAGGCGCCTTAAATCCGTTGATAGCTGAGGGTTTGCTAAAAATCCTAAGTGAACTCAACTCCACTCTCCCCTCCAAAATCCCTTACCAATTCTCATTCACAGAATGGTAGGTCTACAAAGTACAGTTGTTGCCAAGTTAACACTATACCTCTGACACTTCAAACTCCACTTGTCCATTCTCATCAATAGGATGACAGGTCCTCAAATTGCTCATATCACAAATCAATTTCTGTCAAGTTAATATCACACCTCTGACAAATTACTGTTAAGTTAACATTACACTTCTAAACAGTACATCAAGTTTCTGCCAAGTTTAATACCACACCTCTGACAGTCACTTTCCTCCAGACTTCCATGTCGAAGCCGAAATGGATGATGCTAAGTTCAACATCATACCTCTAGCATCCAATTCATTGTTAAGTTCAACAATACACCTATGACAATGAATTTCCCTCGAACTTCCGTATCGGAGTTGAGATGACCAATGCCAAGTTCAACATTACACCTCTAGCATTGCCCTCACCGTCAAGTTAAACATCACACCTATGTCAGTGACACTTCTGTTTTCCTAAATGAAACTGAAGTATTTCTGAGTCAGGTTAATATCACACCTCTGACTCACATCCTTGTCAGGTTAACATCATATTTCTGACAGGACTACATTCAACCCGTTAAGTTAATATCACACCTCTAACGGTAAAAACCTTCTTAGATTCCCCGCGGATCTAGATTCACTTGCTATTCTCTTCAATAGAATAACAAGTCTACCTAAACACATTGTTAGGTTAATACTACACCATTAACAGTGTTTTCCTTCAAATCCCCAGCTGAGCTTAATCAAGTGAATCCTAAACCTTGATAAAGGCCCATTTTCCCTGGGGGTACGAGTCTCACTTGTCATTCTCCTTTATAGATTGACAGGTCCACAAAATTATCTTATCTCTTGTCAAGTTAATATTACACCTCTGACAGCATTGGGGAGTTCCAAAAATAGGATTTCTCTCTAAAAAGTTTGACTGTTTGAAATTATCATCATAGTTTTGACAAGTCAAAGTCCTTTGCTTCTATGCGTCTGACTAAAAAAAAAGTTCAAGACAATAGAAGGAGAAAAAGAAAAGTGTCACTTTTATTTATATCCAGGCACATGAAAGTGATACAAAAACGCTCTCTTATACAATAAAATTGAGTGTTACAGTTAAGGAGTACAAAGAAGTCTCTCTCTCTCTTAGAGGTTGCACTCGCTCCTCAGCTGCATGTTATTCCGAGTACAAGATGTTTGGAAGGGCGCCAAAGTAGGATCGGACATTGTGGCAATGATCAGAAGCTGGTTGCACCACGATGCATGATGTAAACATCGAGGAAGTCTCTGGCTGATCGAGAACAATGGTGGTTCTTGAGGTCTGATGGCAGCAGAATCTTCTGATCCCACCTGACCATCCGAAGCCGGGTTATGATCTGTCGAACATCTCCATCCAAAGTGGGGGTGTGATCCTTCGTTAATGAACATCTCTTCCGCCAGAAGGTCGTCCAATAAGCATGGAGTTTCCTCGATGTCACTTCTGGGGTAAAGAGGAGGTTTTGAGACCTCACAGGGGATGCTAACCACCACTATATCCACCGCTACCCCCGCCGCCATACTCACTCTGACCATGCCATGCCAGTAAGCATGACTGGTGCATCACATTCAAAGAGATCTTGGCGAGGGTTAAGTCCTCGTCAGGGACCATGATTTCTTCCCTTGTGGACGACGGGGACCATGATTTCTTCTCTTGTGGACGAACATCGAACAAGTTCGCCAGCCGATATATTCTCCCACGGGCCCAGCGAACGTAAAAAAGGATGATCAAGCCTACCTGCAAGAAGCAAACAAGGGAATTAGATAATTCAGAGCTTAGTATACTTCGACAGAAGAAAACTAAGTCACAAACGCAGTTATGCTGAAGACTGCAGACGCGGGAATGACCCGCACGCTGGGCCAGATTCCTGCGACAACAGAAACAGACGCGAGCAAGACTGTGATACACACGGAATTCAAACGCGACCTAATTCCACATCCGCGTCTAAGATACAAGGCGCGCAGAGAATCAGACGCCAAAAATTACCATCTCTCTGTTTGGGAACATGAGTTGCAAAAGTTCAGGCCTGAAACCTTCGACCCGAATTGAAGTTCTTCCAAGTCAGTGGCCTCAAGACGCGAGCTCTGTGTGCAAAGCCCGCGGCCAGGTACCAACGACTTCAATACTTGCGGTCAAAAAAGTTTAAGTCGATGGTGCAAATTCCAGAAGAGGAATGCACCAACTACGACTTCGCAAGAAAGTCCAGATGATATCTCTCTAAGAGATATACTAAAATTCGAACTTGGTTGGATCTAAAATGTCATGGTAAGTGGGCATGGTATACCCGCAGAGGCCTCTGTTAAGAGTTGAACTCTCTGCATTGAGGCGCGGACGTAAAAGGTACTCAGAGAGACGCTTCCTATCATTGAAATCACTTGACAGTGGTAATCTACTGAAGAGAGCAAACAGAAGCATGGAAGCTCTGGGTCATCTTCGTCCATGGAGGCAAACCCCTGATAGGGTCCTTGAAGGAAGAAGATAGAGTCTCTCAGAAAGGGAGAAGACAGAGTCTCTCAGAGCACTCGCTCTAAAAAGAACACAGTCTAAGTATGGACTGTTAAAGGGAGAGGAGGAGCCCCTATTTATAGGCAGCCCATAATAACCGTAGTTAATGGTTCATCAATTGGAACCGTCGGCCTTAATGACCGCACGACTGTCAAAGCCCAATGGGAGACTGACGCGTGGAGCGTCGCTTCAGGAAGCGTCGAAGATGCTGGTTTCCAACCGCCAGCGCCGTATTGGCATTAAAAGGCATTAACGCCTAAGCCCAATGAAGAACTGATGCGTGGACAAACCGCTTCGGGAAATAACGGATGATGCGGGTTCCCAATCGTCAACGGAGACTTGACGTTCAAAGATTTCCCAAAATCTTTATGACAGGCTGTTTATAACGCCTGGGAAATCGTGCCAAAACGCAGGTGTGAGAGCTGCGTCCAAAGACCCGCGTCCCCTATTTTCTCAAAAATCGGCATCCTCCTTCATTCCAAGTTAGAAGATCCTTCGCGTCTCTTGGATGATTCAAAGTCGATCCGCGTCTCTCAACAAAAGGGACTCATTTTGGGGGCCCCAGTGGGAAAGCACATAAAGCTGCGTCCTAAGGCTTATGACTTCAGCAGAAAAAGCCCATCACCTTTACAAGCATCTTGGAGCTGCGTCTACAGCGCCACGTCCCTGACTGCGTTAATGTTAAGGGGCGTAAGACCTCATTATCTTGAACTCTGCGTCTGGATAGAGTTAAGGATTGCGGCTAATGAACCACACTCAAAGCCGCGTCCTCCGCGTCTGCTTGAACCGCGTCTTCACTGGCAGGTCAGAATCGCGTGCCTCAGAGCCACGTCTCTTTTTATGAATCGACGCTGCGTTTCATCAAAAGAACTTAGTTTTACCTAAGTTCAGTATTCACAGTCAGTAAGGGAGCACAACCAAAATCTGTGATTGAGAGTTTGGATTCATCTACAGCGGGGCAATGAAGGTGGAACAAAAATTTCAATGACTTTTATTATTCAAAAATGATAAAAGTAGATACAAACACTCTTGGTAAATAGAGTGTCCTTTTCTTTACAAAAAAAGAAAAGAAGAGAAGGCTAAAGGTCCTGGTTCGCCAAGGAACGGATTTGCTCTCTAAGGCGATGTATCTCATGTTGACGTGCCTTCTCAGCCTCCATGAGAGCTTGGGCCCGCAGATCCGCCTCAGGTAAAAATCCCTGCGCTCGTACTCGGAGGGATTCCAGCTTGGACGAACGAACAGAGAGGTTTGCTTCAATTTGCGCCTTGGCAGCCTCTAACTCCGCTAGCCTCTTTTCAGAGGTAGCAAGCTTCTGTTCATTAATAGTAATCACTGCCTCAGCTCTGGCTATGGCGACCCGAGAATCAAGGATAGCCTGCTTTGCAGCCTGTATGATCATCTCAGATTCCTTGGACTCGATCGCTAGCCTTTGATGATCAGCCTAGAAACCTTCGAGAAGACGGGTGTTATCGGTTATCTGCTCCTCCACCTCTCTTCGCTCTTGCTCTTGAGCAGCAAGGAGCCTATTCAGATTTTCCTGGGCCTTGTGGAATGAGCCGGCATTCTCCAGGGATCGAAGCTCTCTCAGGTTTTGTCCCAGTTGCTCCACTAGCAGCAGACACGCC
This sequence comes from Agave tequilana, assembly GCA_038442645.1. Lineage (NCBI taxonomy): Eukaryota > Viridiplantae > Streptophyta > Magnoliopsida > Asparagales > Asparagaceae > Agave > Agave tequilana. The sequence goes on from JAVJIF010023126.1 coordinate 59,109, forward strand.
TGGGCTAGTGAAGGGCCTCCGGCCAACTTGATGTTTTCGACCAGGTTTCCGAGATACGTCTGGGCGAATTCAAAAGAGCTACCCCCAGACAGGATGAAATCGATGCATGATCGCATTGTGGCAAAGAACTGCTGCACCGTCTGGCGTGTCAGGAACTCCATGGTATCATCACCCGAGGTGTTCCCCGATCCCCTTTCTATCACGGTGTGGAGGATGTAGGTCGGCTCTTCTGGTGCAAGAGTCGGGCTGACCACGGGTACGGCAGGAGCAAGAGTAGCCACTGGCGCTTTTGGTGGTGCTACCTCCGTAGAAACCTCCACAGCCGATGACAGGGTAGTGAGCTCGACCTCCTCAGAATCCTCGGCCGAGGCTTGAGCTGTGTGGTCTCCCGGGCAGGCACTGACCGCCAAATCTCCTCCTACCTGAGCTTCCTCAATGCTCTCTGCACTTGCCTGAACTTCCTCAATGCCCTCTGCAAAATTACGAGAATATTAGCCATGACAGCAAAAGGAAGACATTTATACCAACATTTCCTTACTTGGCTGGGGGTCCAAAGGTGGCGAGTCCTTGGGTGAATCCTGTAGGGTGGAGGTCTCCCCGACTTCGACGATTGCCCTCTCTTGAAGAACCCCAGTACGAGGAGACTCAGCTCTCTCCTGCTGAGCCATTTCTTGTATCATCTCCTCGATCTGGGAGGAAGCAGCGGCCTCGCTAACCATGACTAGCCCTACAACATGAGGCCAAATAAAAAAGAAAACATCAAAAATCCTTCTCCTAGTTAGAAGGATGAGTTTGGCGAGTAGTGTACCTTCAGCGGTTTCAGCAGGAATAACTGCCGCTAGTGGTGATGTCGTCAACGGCTCACACCCATATATTTCCTCCTCCGAGATGTGTGAGAATTTACTCGGATCAGGAGGAGCGGGTTCATCGCCAAAGTCGACCTCATCCTCAAAATCGATTTCCTCTTCGGATGATGAAGACGACAGTTCAACGTGAGGGACCTCGGCAACCGGAGCCTTGCCTCCAAACACCCCAGTGGTAGGGCTGGGGTCAACTGTCCGATCACTGGAGATGAATACACTGGGAGACCCAGGCTGCTGTGCCTCATCTCTCCTCTCGTGAGCTGAGGAAGACCCAGGCTGAGTTGAGACTCCTGGAATCTCAACGTCACCCATTATGTCGACCTCCGGCTGCTGTGCCTCATCTCTCCTCTCGTGAGCTGAGGAAGCCCCGGGCTGAGCTGAGACCCCTGGCCTCTCAACATCGCCTCCGCTCATTATGTCGACTTCGAACTGCTCGGCCTCGTCAGCGGCGGTGGGTTTGTCAGCAGGCTCCGCTTCCTCCACAATCCTGGGGCCCCTGCTGCGCAACCTACGGGCATGGACTAAGGTGGCATCATCCTCATCCGCCTCTTCTTCCCTCGGTTCCTCAACACCAGAAGGGATGTCCTCGGATGGAGAAACTGCAGCCGTCAAGTCTCTCCGGACCTTCTTTGGGGCAGGCTCAGCAGTGGAGGTAGAGCCTTGAGGACGCTTACCCACCGCCTGTCGAGCCTTTGCTGCTCGCGGCTCCTCCCTCGACCCCCTTCTGACCTCCTTCAGAGCCTTCAGATACTGCTCGACGCCTCGCGAGCGTTTAGTGGACCCCGACCTTGCTTCGTAACCTGCATTGATACTCTCAATGCATGAATACTCCGGAGCAAAATCTGGTGTTTGGTTGGCCTGGAAGTACCAAGTACAGAAGCTGAAGCTGGTACGGCCCTTCGGCCCTTTGATAGGCAGCCGAAAAGTTGCTTCCGTCCCTCCGGCCACGCTATAATACAAAGCCCGAGCACCTTCGAACAAATTCCCACTGAAGGTGAGTCGAGCATTGGGGTTGCCGACATATAGTTGATCATAGCCGAACTGTCAGGCGAAGCGATTCGGCATATATGGCTCGATCGTGCATGAATTCCCTTGCCGGAAAAGCACATACCCGGCCGAATGTTGACCAACCACCAGAAAATCCCTGTTGACAGCCTCGTGAAGTCATCTTGGCCTACGGAGTCAGTAAATTATTCCCCGAAAGATGCACCAGGAATCGCGGGGAAGCAGCGATTAAGCTGGTAGTTCGAAGCCGACATGACGCACTTTCGAACGTAATACACGTAAGTATTACACCAGTTTGAACCCTCCAACCGCTACACGAAAGGAATAAATCCCTCACACCAAGACACCGGCGTCATCAGAGAGGTACAGTGCATAACGTACCAAGCCATTAGGTACGTGTAGGGAAGCTCAACCCGAGGGTTGGGGCGCTTTATCGTCGGCCTCCCCTTCGAGTCAACAATCACCTTGCCATGGGAGTCGACGGCCTTCCCTTCCTCGCACAGATTTTGGGTTAACGTCCGCAACCCGCTTTGAATACTCGCCGCCATGGCCGGGAGAAGGGCTATGGGCCTACCATAAGCCAGGAGCACCGACGGGTACACTACGTCGGCAACAATGACTTCATGTGGCAGCGTTGGCACCACACAGCGCTTCAACCACAGCATTAAGAAGCCCGCCAACAGTGCGTGGTCGGAGATAGGGATCTGGGCTTGATGATGGAAGCTTTCAAAAACCGTGTCAGGTTTGAAAACATCCTCGTTCGACTCCGTGGTGTAGGAGTCTACAGAAGCCTTGATCCTGTCAGCAATCTCCTCGTCGGAGTTGGGAGCCAGTCGGGTCACCGGACGGTCTTTCTGGTTGACGCCATTGAACAAGTAGCTTGTCCAAGACAGCTGCTTAACTCCCCCCGCCCTCCGAGAGGTTATCTGGCCACAGACGTGGAAGTGACATAACACCTCCCAGTAAGTCTCGTACACTCGAGGAGACCCTTTCTTCATAAGGTGAAGCTCCTCAGTGGTTGGGACGTATTCTTCATAGGGAGAATCCCCCATTGCCAGCCCCGAGAACTCGTACAACTCGTGCAGGGCGAGACCCATCTCCCCGACCGGAGTGAAGAATGTCCCGTCAGAGGATTGTAACGCTCCAGGATCCCAAAGAAGTTTTGAGAGCTCGGTGGGATACCATACTGTACGGCCCTGACTGCTTGGTACAATTTCGCTTGCTCCAACAAGCCTCTAAGGTCGGCAAGGACGAAGCTCACCATCCTGCCCCACCAATACCTCTCAGTGGAGTGGATCCAGCCGGGCGAATGGAACTCGACCAGAAAATCACCCCCAATTTCATGAACGCGTTGAGGAAAGTGGTGCCAAGTTTTGGTGTCTCTCCAACTGGGTGATCAGTCCTGAGCAGCCTTGGAAACAGGCTGAGAACCTCCCTATCATGACTATCATGGCGATATACCTTTTTGGAGCCTAGGTCGCCAAGAGTAACCTCAGGGACATATCGGGAGAGTTCCCATTTCATTTTCCGAGGGACGGACATGTGTTGAAGATAAGATAGCGGGTACATCCTCTCCATGTTTGGGAGAAAGAATCTTCTACCCCCTATCTGACAGAGCCATTTATAATCTCCGTCATACAAGGAATAGCCGGCCTCGCTAATACGGTCTCCAAAGAAGAAGGCAGGCTTCTCCAGCGGAACGCGAACATCCGTTGTGAATGCTGCGTCAGTCATAAGCTCCCGAAAGGTTACCATGTCAACATTGGAAAGCCTCCTCCTGCGCTCCTGCGACCCATCAGCAGTCACAGGTACAGTCCTTTGCAGCACAAAGGTCAAATCACGGTCAGCACCGCCTACGTGCCCGAAGTGGCGCCTCTTGGAGAGTGGGGCAGAAGAGTGTTGCACTGCAGAAGAAGATGACACTTAATCAGAAATCTTAAGTGTCTATAGTCCAGACGCGGAAAAGATACTGAACGCAGAAATTGTCAAAATCCGCGTCCAGGCCTGAAAATCCGCGTTCAGACGCAGAAGAGATACTGGACGCAGAAATTGTCAAAATCCGCGTCCAGACCTGAAAATCTGCGACCGTGAGGCCAACAGGGAGCCTGCGTTTTGAAATCCAAGACTTATAAAAAATTTTCTAAGTACTTGGACTCAGGTGCGAGATTCATAAAAGACTAGCACCTGATGTCACAGAACGCAAGGATCAAGTCCGTGTCCGAACCCTTCATAATTAGAAATATTCTAAGTGAAGAATCCGAAGTGCAGGGCTTACTGGCGCTCTATATCCAATAAACAAGCGCGTCCCCAAGTGGATAAAAGCGGTGGGGTCATCAAACCCGCGCCTTGTTTATCAACTCAAAGACCGCGTCGAGAATCAAACGTGGTTTCTATTCTGTGTTGACGGTTCTCCTTTAAAAGAGGGATTTTTAGGAGTCCATGAACTTCCATTAATGGCAAAGTTTAAGCCTAATAGCATTATACCTGAGATTGGGGCTTCCTGCGCGGAGGAACCGCCCCTCTGGGCCTCGATGACGGCCGCTTTTGAAGATGATGCGGTTGGCATGGCCTTGGGTGCCATTGTTAATCAAGAATCCGATGATGGACGATGAAGAAATGAAAAGAGACAGAGAAGACTCCTTTTTCAAAAAACCCTAACAGATGCGCTCGAGATGAAAGAGATATCTCTCTGACTGTTGCCATTAATAGGCACGAAGATTCGCAAAGATACGCGGCGCGTGGCTCGATTGGTTCGGCATCGAGTCATCGCTTGACGCGTGGACAGCTCATTTAATATACCGGGAAGTCCGCGCGCCAAAAGGAGATGTCCCGTCGGTTCCCCAGAACAAGTGGCGGTGCACTCATGACATGGCACGGATTCGCACCCAACAGGCGCGCCTCTTCGATGGACGTGCCCCGTCAGCACAGCCATAGTCGCGTCCAGAAAGTCGCGTCCTTACTCAAAAGGATGCGTCTCTCCGAAGTTCGCGTCCTTCCAATCCGGCCTAGCATCGCGTCTGCCCAATGGAATATCAGTCGCGTTTTCATTTCCAAAAGATGCACCCCATGAAAGTCGCATCTTTAAAGCAGTACTATCTCTGCTCTTCAAAAAGAACTGGCGTTCAGTCCTTGCTTCTGCAAATCAGTTCAACAGTACACTGGCACAAGCAGACGACTGTCCACTCCTGGCTTAAAGTGCACCCACGACAGACTTAAAGCAATCGGGGAGGTTTAGACTGTGTATCTAAACACTCAACTCGATCAACTCTGATGGCTTCAAAGAGTTCTACAGTATACTCACGAAGACCATACTCCAGATAAGATCAAACCCGGAGCATTAACAGTCCAGTCATAAGGGTAAGCTCAGCTAGAGTCCAAAGTATTTCGAAATCCGTCCCAGTTAACCGCGGAATATCGAAAACCTTGGAGGGGGTTCTGTAGGATGTCTAAAATCATTAAAAGACAAGCCATTAAAAAAGGCAGAGTTTCAGGTTCTAGACGCAGGACTAATGATGGCCATCCGCGTCTCAGCATCAAGGCGTGAGAGTCCAAACCCACGTCTCAGCCTCAAGGTGCGTGGGCTCAACACCAGCGTCTCCACATCAAGGCGCGAGGGCTCGACACCCGCGTCTCAACCTCAAGGCGCGTGGGCTCAACACCCGCGTCTCAACATCAAGGCGCGAGGGCTCGACACCCGCGTCTCAACCTCAAGGCGCGAGGGCTCGACACCCGCGTCTCAACCTCAAGGCGCATAGGCTCAACACCCGCGTCTCAACATCAAGGCGCGTGGGCTCAACACCCGCGTCTCAACCTCAGGGCGCGAGGGTCCAAGGCCCACGTCTCGGTTATAACCGCCCTGGTTATAGGGCCAGTCACCGCCCACATAGCGGGGAAGTTAGCCCCTCATTGTGGAGCATTTTTAGGGGGCACGTTCACCCCTGAAACCTCTATAAATAGCCCGCCACTATGAGAAATGGGGGAGACGACACAAGAAACAAGAGATAGATAACAAACTACACGCAGGCAGACAGAGAGAGAAGCAAGAGAGAGCTCAACTCTTCAGCAAGCTTGCTGCGTACAAGTTGCTCTTTGCCTACCTTCTCTTTGAGAGTTTTGGTAGACAGAGCTGTGCTACTCCTTCTACCAGCCGAAGAGAAGATCCCCGAAGGTCTAGACGGTCACCCGGTCAACGGAGAACAAGATTCACTCTCCATCGCCACTTGAAGAACCCAGCCTTAAACAAAGGGAGGATTCAAGGCTCAACATACTCCCTCCCTTGTAACCGGAATATTAGTCCGTTGTAATTTTTCAATTTGATTCAAGGAAATCTTACTTCAAGCTCGTACCTTCTCCGTGTGCGTACACTACCACCAGTGTCACCCTCAGTACAAACTTGCTCTCATTCCTCCATGAAACTCGTATCTCCTCTCAGTTACATAAAGAAAAGTAAAAATTACATAAAAAGAAAAAAAAACCTATAGTAAAAAGAATGAAAAACTGGCCTAAGAATCTATCTCAGCTTCATCGTTTCTTGAGTCTTCAAAAACCCAGTATTTATAGGCAAAAATCACACGGGCGAGAGCGTACGAAGATAGGGGAGAAAATGATCCCCCAACAGCTTCAACCAAGCCATGGAAATGTGGCTTTGGCCGCGTTTCCGCGGCCAGGGTATGGCCAGGTGGCCACACCCGGGAGGTACAGGTCGACGCTTTATCGTTTTGGCTTTATCTCCAGCTGGATTTTCAGTTTGGGTCCTAGATTTTGATGAAACCCCTTTTGTCTTCAGCTTTAAACAATTGATTTGCAGATATTTGTTTTAACTAGTTTTCAACCAATTTTATCTTCTTTGATTTTGCCCTAATTTACCCTAATTTTCTGATTCGAATTAATTAAATCAGAATTTTGATGGGCTTTTGTGCTCGTTTCTCTTCCCTCTCTTTTAGTAATGAGCCTGAATATAAATTAGACAATAAATAGGATTAAAAACAAAGTTTATTATATAACCGTTTATCCCAACTAGAGAGCAAAACTCTCTGTCGGTCGACCGCGCCAGTCAACCATTGACAATATATATGTAAATTCAGCGACCGATCAACGGTTGACCGGCGCGGTCGACCGACAGAGAGTTTTGCTCTCTGGTTGGGATAAACGGTTGACTGATCGGTCGACCGCTAACCCCAAAGGTCAGAAATCTGCCTACTGTCGGTTGACCGGCCGGTCGACTGGCCGATATTCTTTTCCAACTACTATTTTTCTGTTTGTCTTTTTCTGGGTCTATTCCTAGTGGCTTTTTTGAGTTTTCTCTTTATGTTTTCATCCCCTATAAATAGTAGGACTGTAGAAAAACCCATCAAAAAGTTTACAACAAGTTTTTCAAAGAGTTTTTCAAGTTTAAGTAATCAATACTCATTTTCTCAAAAGATTTTCTACTTGAGCCAAAATTCCACATACTTGATTTTTAGCTTGAGCCTTCTTTCTACATCTTTATAAGATATTTTCACCTCACAATCTCAAAGAGTTTCACCTCCTCATCTTGATTATAGGATTGTACTTGTGAGCCATTTTTTTATCAAGTGAAGATCACCGTTTTTTTTCAATTGTGAAGTTGTAAGAGGTTGCAGCCTCAAGTGTGCTAGTGAGCTCCGTTATTGGTGTTGCGGCACCGAGAGAGGACTTATGAGTCCATAGAGTTCTAGTGAGAAATTGTAACGGTTTATGATCTAGTGAGATCGGTCATAGTGAAAATCCTTCATAGTGTTTAAGGCGGGGACATAGAACAGTGGCTCGAGCCTCGAAACATATCACAGTGTTTGCGATTGCTTACTCTCTCTATTTACTCTACTTTCTCTTTACATACTTGCTTACTTAACTTGTCTACTTATTTGCAAGTATTATTTGTGTTGTGATTGATATTTGCTAGGTTGCTAGCAAGTAATTTTTGATTCCGCATTATTTATCATTTAGTATAGCCATCACCTATTCACCCCCTAGGTGATTTACAGGAACCTGGTATAGGCTTGGAGACTTAGTAGCAGATCATCCTGAAACATTTCCTTTGATCAGCTCTCAAGATTCCTTTCCAGCTCGTGTACATCTACCAGTATTATATCTTGCAAATCTTATAATTCGTCCTTTTGTACATTCCAGTGACGTAATATTCCTGTCATATTGGATCAAAAACTGTGATAACAATGTACTTAGACTGTAATGTTAGAATGTATATTATCACTGTGCTTCCGTACTCTGATTTCTGACTGTACTGTTATGCTTAGCGTACGTGTACAAGGGCATTTCTACCCTGCATATGTACATTGCAGTAGCGTTTTCGTATCCAGTGGGGCGGGGCATTTCAGGTTGGTATCAGAGCTCAGGTTGAGCTCTCCCACCTTCAGTACAACCAGGTAGCATATTAATGTGATACTAATTTGCACCTTGAGCAACAATCAGAGTTATACATTCCAATTCCAAGCACAAATTATCTGTCCTTTCTGATAATCTTCCTTTATTTTCTGAAATCTTTCCATCCATCCATCTCTCAGGTCCCATTATTCTGACTTTTTCTATTCTAAGTCGGTACATCTTTCTGATTATTCCCAACATATATCTTACAATATCGGTAACTATATTTGATCTATACCATTATATCTTGTTCTAATTGTTATTTTGATCCTATCGTGTAGATCTCCCTCCTTAACAAAATTGTGAGGATGCACTTTTTGTGAGGTGGGAAGAGTATAATACCCTGATTTCAGAATACGTATCCTTTTACAATTTTTGACATTTTGAATCTGTACATGTCATTTCATGTATGTATTTTTCTCTGTTTGACCTGAAATATTTTGCACGAGACTCTGCATTAGCACTAAATTCTACCATAGAAATTTCTCAATTTTTCTTTTTAAATAAATATTTAATTAAATATTTTATCTCCTTCTATTTTTCCTATTCTTTCTTCTTTAAATTCATTTCTTTCCAATTTTCCTCATTTTAATTTTTATATTATTTTTCCATGGGATATTTACACATAACCCCCAACAAATCTATATTTGCATTCCCTTTTCTTTTCCTTTCCCTTTTCTTTTCTTTCTCCATGTTTCTAGAAGCTTCCTTGGCTTCTCAAGGAAGCCAAGGCCTTGGCTTCTTAAAGAAGCCTCTCCCCTCTTCCTTAACCTCTCCCACACCTGCCCAGCCACGGCCGGCCCTTCTCCATCCTCCCTTCATCTTCTCTCTAGAAATCACAAAAAACTTCTCCAAAAATACTCTAAAAATCATAAAACCCGACACCATCACCTCCTACAATCATTCTACCACCAACAAACTCTATACTATCTTTGATAAGCCCCCAATTTCTCCTATTTTTCCTCTCTCTAAAAGGCCCTAAAATACTATTTTCTCTCTCCTCTCTCTAGCCTCTCTCTAGATTTCTCTCTCCTCCATCGACCTATTGCAGGCCGGCAACCTAACAGGCCTCCTCCATGTACTCCTCTACCTCTGATCATACACATATTTTTCATTCTTTTCATTACACTCCTACATTTATCATGTAATAAATCGGCTAATTTTCTTGTCTTAACTGTCTATTTTGCAGAAGATAATCATGGAAAAAAGAGGATTAAACTAAATAAATATCACTTAAAATCAGATTTACCTGGATCTATTTGGTTAGCTAAGGATATCACCACATCCAGAATAAATGAAGGATTGAGAAAAATGTTCAGCTGAAGATCAGAGCAAATCAGAGAGATAACACCAAATGAAAACAAGTAAAATTCGAATTTCTATAAATCCATATTGATAAGCTAAAGATCAACTAAGGATAACATCAAATACAAAGTCCAAATTCAAAATCCAAATGGATAAATGGATAGAGAGAATATCAACAAATGAGATGAAGCAATTTTGACTCAGATTTTAGACTGAATATATTTTAGTATTTGAATCATAATGTTTGCTACTAAAACTCAAATCTGATGATTCAAAATGATCCAGAAAGAAGACGTAAAGGGCTACAACTCTTATGTTGATCACTGTTTCTAATTCTTTCATTTGATAAGTTATATTCAACAATTAACACGCCAACAAGCTACAGATCAGAATTGAATATCCACATCAAATCAAGTTTGGAGATAAGGGGAGGATTCAAATTCTGAAATAACCAGCTCCCCCTATCTTTGACTCATTTGCTTATCCATTTCTATGCTATAAATACCCCACACATCAGAGGCAGAAAATGATCAAGCAGAGATAGATTCTTTGGCTAGTTTTTCATTCTTTTTAGTGTAGGTTTTTATTTTCATTTTATGTAATTTTTATTTCTTTGTAAGCATAGGTTAGACTAAGATTCATATAAGTAAGAGAGAGATTTATGTTGAGAAAGATACCGATATAACCTCCTCCTTTCTTCTATCATTTCTGCAAGCAATAAAAAAGTAACTTTTTTTTATATTCTTCTTTATTTTCGTTTTCTTCTTCTTTCTACTCTTCCTCTTTCAGTTTTGATGATAGTCCAAGTGAGTCAAATAGCATCAGTATTGCCTTGCCTTAGCGAGTGCGATCGATAGCTCAAGACGATGGATTCTTTCCTGTGTTTGTATCATTTCATACTTGCTCGAAGAAGCCTTGATGATGTAATGTGAATTGGGACTGACTTAATCTTATGAGTTATGCACTGATCACCTTCAGATCAAGGTAAACATGTAAGGATTTCAGGTAAGTCATCAACATGAAAAAGGTAAGTATTTCTTTTAGGTTTTCTTTCTTTTCTGTTAAACTTTAATTTAGATCACCTCTATCACCAAATCTCTACTATTTTTCACTTTCTTTGTACAAAATCACCATCTCATTCTATCTACCACTTTTACAATTTAACATAACTTATTGTATTTTTTTCAAGAACTAAAAGAAGAACTTTAACCATTTTTGTAACTTAAAGAGAACTTGCAAATAGCCTCCATCGCTAGTCCCTCCTTGAGGATAACGATTGTGATAGCATTCAGTACCTTGCACGTTTCAATCTTAATTTCTAAACTATCATTTTCTGTGTGTAGGTTTCGACTCAATCAAATTTTGGCGTCGTCGCCGGGGAGGGACGATAAGTAATTCTCTTTTTAAGTTTATATTTTTGGTTAACTTTCTTCTTTGTTCTTGGTATGCAGTGAAAGATATCAAGGAATTTTTTTGCTGCAGTAGACATATAAATGGCCCTGAACTTTGCTCAAGAAAGTATAGCCCAGAAGCCCTCAAATTTGCTATATTCCAGTGGCAATCTGAGTGAACTACTAACCTGTATTTTTTTACTGGTTTGCTGAATTGCAAAGTTTAAATATCTGTAACTATTTATTTTCTTGTTTGACTCACTGTACATACATTTCTAAATCAATAGTAAAAGGTTGATTGTAAATGCTAAAAACGGTTTAGACTTTGCATTTAGGCACATGTCTATTTCATTACATTTTCCATTTGCTGTTGAAGAGTGCTAGAGCCAAGGTATGTATGCATAGCATTTAGTATGAGGTTCATTCTTGTATGAAATATTGCTTGAGTGTTACTTTTCTATATACTTGTACACTACACTAAATTGATTAAGGGTCTGTCCTATAAACAAAATAAGGTGGGAAAGTCATTACCCTCCCTTAGCCCACAAATAATCTCCTCACTCACTAACCCAAGTCTAACTAAAACTGAGTAAACGTTTGACCTCGGAACATCTCGGACTCAATAGGAGACTGACCTAAGGGAAAAGTTGATTAGAATTTGACTCTTGTCAAATCAGTGTCAAAGGTTGGGAATTGAGGGGCGAAACCCTGAAGGCTGGTGATTTGGCTTAATTAGGCCCATTGCTTTGAAGCACGTATACCTCACCGCCAAATCTTACCCCTACCTGGCTGATTAACTTATGGTTAGATTCGGCAATATACCCCCCGTGGACAGTCTAACCAGTTAGGAGTCGTCTAGGTCTAAGGTCTACCCTAACTTAGATTAGATTTATTTTCTTTTTATTTGTTTATTTATTTATTTGTTTTTCCTTTGTTTGTTTTTTATATTATTTTTTGTGATATGGCTTATAACAATAATTTTTTCAATTTTAATGGTAATCCATATTACACCCACCCACCTCCTTTTCGAACATTACCAACCTGGCATATTATAACTTTAACCAACCTAGTATGCCGGATTGGCCTTATCCGAATCAATACATGCCCCAGTCCCAATACTATGAACAAGACTGGAATAATCATCACTACTTTTCACAGAGCTAATGGAAATACAGATCCCCGAGTCATATTGTTAACCACCTTACCAACACCCGGCTTTATATACTCTTCTCCTGAGCAACCCTTAGAAGAATCAATTGACTGGAAAAAGAGGATGGAATCCTTAAAGGAGCTTGAGCGACGAATTCAAATTCTAGAAGACTCAAAATACCGTCAAAATCTTCAAATCACAGATCCTTATTCTATTTTTCAAGAAGAACATACTGACTTAGAAATATATAGAATTTCATGATTCAATTACAAAGTGATCCACTTGATATGATAGAAGTAAGACTTAGTCGGTTGGAAAACATGCGTCGGAATAAGGAAACTCTCTCTACCCAATCATTGACTATTCCCAACACTTCTAGCCATATTGATGAAAATCAAGAATCATGGTATCTTGAAGACTTTGACCAAGATTTAATTTCATCACAAAATCTTGAACTTGACCAATATCAACCCATTGACGAATTGGCATATTTTCATTTTAATGAGATTGAACTTGATTATGAATATGAACCTGATCCCCCACTTTGTGATTCAGTTCCCATCTTCGAATCTATATTGACTCCGGTATTCTTACCCAAATTGGACCAATTTCTCAAGCTAACATTTATCCCCGTACCAATAGATTTAGAAATTGAATCACAAATGTTGGATAGTCACATTCCATTGATGGGAAAAGATGCGAACTTCAATTCTTAGATTTGTACTCAACTCTTGAACCAAAACTGACTCTTGAACGCAAAGTTGATTTTCCCAAGTTAGTATTGGTTCCTAAACCTATCATTTTTGAGCCCAAATCTACCATTCCACCAAGTCACATTCTTTTGCTGGACATAGGTATAGATTATGATGACTCTGTGATGATTTTTCAAGACTGGTCATGTAATGAGAATAAGTTTCATGATAGGATCTTTCATGATCCTATTCATATTGGGGACTGTAAATATGTAGATAGAAAAAAGGTCAATAAAGGTGGGTTCCGTGAACACCACATTATCTTAATTGGGCAGCAATGCTTGACCCCATCTGACCACCACCAGAACCACACTTTAAGGTAATATTTTTTTTCTTCCCTCTCTTCTTTTATGCATCTATGCATTCATTCATACATTGAGGACAATGCATGATATAGGTGGGGGGAGGTTCTAACATAACATAGGTTTTCTTTTTATTTAAAATAAAAAAATTAATATTTTTTCTTTAAAAAAAAACGTTTTGAAAAGAGAGCAATATTTTGACATATTTTTTGTAAGAAATTAAGTAATTTTTAAGGAATAGGAGAATCATAATTAGGATTTTCTATACTTGGTCAAAATAAGATTATTTGTTTGATT